>JARSSU010029826.1:0-37844 GCA_029619165.1 Eurosta solidaginis | reverse complement strand
CGCAACTTAGAACAAATCAGTGTTCCGTGCTCATCTGCTTGTTGTCACATGGCCATGCTTCTGCCTTCATATAGCAGGAGAAACGACGTTACGATACGGTTTACCTTGTGAGAGCATGACATTATTCATTTTTTTCGCTTAGGCCGAGAGTCAGTACCCTTTCACTTTTTCAGTTGGCACCTACCTAGTCCTGCAAACAGTAGCTTTTTCTTCGGTCAAGATTGATTCTTCACTTGGATTGTTTCAGTGTATGATAGTTGATTGCTAGTATTATGTATTATAAGGCATTCGGTTCACCCAACATCACGAAGTCCTTTTACTATTTTCGAAATTATGGCTGCCACAGTAGTCTGCTTGGTTGCTAAAGAGATGTATCGCAATTAACAAATGCTCTGACGTACTTGCTCGATGACAGCCATCGTAAATTCTCGTTTTTGTCCTACCATCGTGCACTCCACATCAAACCCATCTTTACCGCTTCTTTTTCCAGTTTGGAGTAAGCGAGCGAACAGCTGAACTGGTGTTTTAAGGCCGATAGATATCAATTGTCATCATAACATACTGCCCAGCTACTCTGCACGCTTAATTAACAAACAGAATATTGTTCCAGTGCGGTTCAGTTTCCGCCCATAACTAGTATAATATTTTCATTCTATGGTTCACACGCAGCTTAGGCAAACTATAACGACGATCATTCTGCTCGATTCGTTTATTAATGACATCGATAGGAGGTCATCCCCAGGACATGCTTAACGAATGCGAAACGGGATATCATGTTACCTCGTGTTACGATAATCAACGCTAATAAACGAAAACGAAGATTCACTGGTCGTTCAACGTTACTAATCATTTTATTTTTTTGTACTGTAACTGTCTTACTAACTCGTATTCAGTGTTTTAGTTAACGTTGATTATTCACACCAGTAAGCGCAACATGATAGTTCGTTTTCGTTTTTCCTGTTTGGATCTCATGCCTGGATCATCACACTGTCTAGTAAACACTCGTTTAGACATTTCGATATCCTCATGGCTCGCGACCAGAAGGTCCTTGATAAGTGTCCCAATGTTCTGACGTGTATGTTCCTATTTTGAGCTGATGGTGTTGCTCAACGTTCGATCTTTTTGTGCATCTTCAAGCCCGTATAAATTTTGCGAAACCAAATCTCAGACATGCACGCGGCTATAACTGAGCCCCAAGCACCCACGTCCATTTTCAAACTTTTCCGACTGCGCGGTCTGAAGCGGCTTTAAAAGTCGGCCGAAGAGTGGTTGAATGTTGAGATAGACTCCATACACGCTTCATGGTATCATAATAAAAAAAGCAATTTGTCACTGTGCTCCTCTGAAGTGTTTAAACGAACGTGATGTCTAGCAAAAAACCTCAGATCTGAGAGCATAGTTTTAGTGCTGGACTCTGGAAATCGGAATGTTTCGGACTGTACGTATCCCCGATCATGTGATTTGTTTATTTATTGACGTTGCGAGATTGCTAACAACATTCAACAAACTATTATGCGTCAGACGTAGAAGTATAACCATTTGCAGGATAACATTCACTTCAAATCTAACATTTCTTATATTTGCATTGTATTCCAACCCCTACCCGAATGGTCTCTAACTGGCTGATTGTAACAACATTGGTGGCTTACAGTACACGGTATCTATTCCTCAAGTAGTAGTTCGTTGTATGTGGTTTTTCTTTATCTGTACTGATACTCCCTTTTATCTCATCCCTTTTATTTCACGCAATCAATTCGAGGATTAATGCATAATGCATTCCGGAGTAGCAGATGATCAAAGAATATGATGAATGAACTGATTTTATCGACCTTTGGCAATTCAGTATCAATTATAATGAATAGTTTAGAGACTATTGGACGGTATGTGGACCTAAATAAAATGAATATAGTTTCAAAAAAGACCTAAACACAACAGTACGCCGTAAGCAACGAGAAAATTGTGGCCTTTACGGAATCTGTAAATCCACAGACTAAGCTTATCATCATCCATCAATCATCAATGTCTACTCGCAACCAACACGTCAACACAAACTTACATAAACTTTCCAATCGCTCGGGTTTGATCGAGACGAACAGTTTTCCACACTCCAATCCACCCTATTACGCATACTGGTTCGCCTCTTTTGATTTTTTTTAATATTTTTTTTCCTTCTTTCTTTCTCATTCCACATGCGCATGCAAACGCAAAGCAATTGTTTATGTCTTTAATTAAGACCAAAAGAAACAAGTAAAGGTGTCTAAGTTCGGGTGTAACCGAACATTATACTACTCAGCGTGAGCTTCAATACACATTTCATTTCAGATAATTACTTTTCTACTACACGTGGCACCCGCCCGTTAAAAAAAATGTCTCCCATTTCCTCTACATAAAACTTGATAATGAATATCATTGATTCAAAACTATTTTTGCTAGTTATATCTTATATCTAGTCATACGACACTTTTAAATTTATTTTATATCTAAGTAGGCCGTGGTCATTACCTGATCCCGTCCATTTTACTAGAAATATTTTCTGCTATAAGGAATATATGTGTGCACAATTTCATTACGATATGTTCCCCTCCCTATGCTACCTGCTGGCCTTCCCTTGGCAAAATTAGTGTGCTGTAGACGTGTTCCATTATATTTTCCCACTTCATGTTTTGGATACTCTAAAAGACAAAACTAAACTTCACTTACAACTTATTACTACTAACTACGGTAAACTCCTCTATTTATTCTTTTGCAAGCGTTTTAGCGGAGACGGACCCACCCATCTACCCTCGATCCCATGGATATATATCAAATTGGGGTCGAAGGATACCTGCTACACACCACTTTGGACGGGAGGCCCTAGAATAAGTTGTGCGCAATATAGATTTCAATACTGCATATTGCCTATTAATCAGAGTTTTCTCTTATTATATTTTTTTTTCTTTTTTTAACTCGATTCGTGTAAATAGATCGAAAATCACTTTTCACAAAAACCACATGAGTTCTGAAAAAGATGGAACATGCTGGTATTGACCTGGGATTTTATGTTGGTCGATGATGACGAGCCGTAGTTTATATTAACATGAGTTTTGTGCCAAAAGTAAAATATTGCATTACCAAATTATATCTCTGATGTATGCACAATAAAATTTTTTTTTTTTAAAATACTATGGCAAACTTTGTTTGGCTAAAAAATGCAAAACCACACAAACAAACGATGAAGCAGGTAACCCACTGCCATATACTGTTTACATAACTGTCTACATCTGTGATCTACCAGAAAATACTATAGTAATGAAAAATGTAACTAGAAATTATTTACTCCTATTGTACCCGCTTAGCCCATGCGATTAGTGGGTTTAACAATAAAAAAAATAGCTACATCCTGCCTGGAGACTTTGCCAGCTTTCTCCTCGATGTTTTGTGAGTAACTACAAAACCTTTTCCCCCTCAGCGTAGAAGCAACCTGGCATAGAAAGGCCAAGTTTACAGTTACCCACCAACCCTCGGTTATGGTCTCAATAATTATAGTCTGCATTAAGACACTGCACCATGGGAGAGCTGCAAAAATTGTTGGATTACGTGTTCCATTTTCTTCATGTTGGAGTACTCTAACAATACTCCTTTGCAATGCGTTTGCGGACCACCATCAGCCGATCATTGCTCGTTTTTTAAACGACGTGATCACGACACGATGACTATCGAACAGAGTTGCCAAAAGTAAATATTGCATGCAAATAACTAATAATAAAATTTTACTTTGGCAACTCTGATAAAATGCAACAGCGCACTGGTTTTATGTATACATACTAAAGTATGTATAGAGAAATATTAGTTTCTTTATTCACGCAAATGCTAAATAACATAAGAATATTCGTAGTATAAAATATAAAAGTTGTATTGCCCCTCTTCATTTACTTTCATTTTCAATTAAATTCACTCCGATAATTCTTTCCGACACAATTCCTCTTTAGTACTTTGGCATATGATCTCTGTGGGTGCTCCATGGATACTACAGTGAAAGTACTTTGGAAAGTACTCTCACGTATGTACTCTATGGAATACTCACAAACAAAGCGAGAGTGGGATCACCTACTCCTCTCCTAGGACATCGCAATATTAATTGGAGCACATTTTTTGTATGAATACAGATTAGTTTTGGAACACTCTATACTCCTAAAGCAGTATTCCTTACACTATTTATGGAGTACTCGAGTTTTTTTGAAGGGATAGTTTTTCTTCAAGTTATGGCTCCCGAAACATAGAAAATTGCTTAGTCATAAAAGGGGGCGGTGCCACACCCAATTTTCAAAAATTTTAGTGTTTTCCCAATTTAATGTTATAATCAATTTGAATGTAAAATTCTATTGATACACAGTCTTTTTGCTAAGATATAGCTTATTATTTTCGTCTACGATCCTTTTAAAATCTTTTATAAAAACGATTTCGTCCATGTTTTTTACAGAATATTTCCTGCCATAGGGAAATATTGCGTACCCAATTTCATCACGATCCGTTAATTTTTCTTTGAGTTATGGCTCCCCGAAACAGAAAAAATTGCTTAGTCATAAAAGGGGCGGTGGCACGCCCATTTTTTAAAATTTGAAGTTTTTTACTTATTTATTGTTATAAATCCACTTGGGAAATGAAATACCATTGATATAAAGCTCTTTTTGCAAAAGATATAGCTTATTTTATTCGTCCACGACCCTTCTAAAAATTGTTTATATAAAAGTGGGCGTGGTCCTTAACCGATTTCGTTAATTTTTCTTCAAAGCATTCCTTATAGTAAAGGCAACATCTCTGCCGAATTTTGTTACGATAGGTTTAACGGTTTTTGATTCATGATTAACAATAGTTGTAAAATTGATTTTATCACAAGTGGGCGGCGCCACGCCTATTTAAAAAAAAGTTTTCAAATTTTTATCAAGAGTCTCAATATCAGTCCACACGTCAAATTCTAACATTCTAGGTGTATTATTTACTAAATAATCAGGTTTTTTGTGTTTTCCAAAATGTTATATCTATAAAAGTGGGCGTGGCTATCATCCTATTTCGCTCATTTTCAATACCACTGTATTCTGGGTCCAGATAAGCTCGTGTACCAAATTTGGTGAAGATATCTCAATATTTACTCAAGTTATCGTGTTAACGGACAGACGGACGGACGGACATGGCTCAATCAAAATTTTTTTCGATACTGATGATTTTGATATATGGAAGTCTATATCTATCACGATTCCTTTATACCTGTACAACCAACCGTTATCCAATCAAAGTTAATATATCTGTGTGTAAAGCGCGCTGAGTATAAAAAATCTGGAATCTACTTCGTCTATGACTTTACCATATTTATTCATATGCGATTTTCATATGCGGTTATTCAGGCATTCAAGATTCATGATTAATGAATTTAAATAGCTTTGTTAACTGTTCTGGTTTGCTTTCTTTCATTTTTGTTGTTATTTTTTGTGCAATTTTCATTCGAAATATACACTTTTGGTGGTTCAAATGTGCACGCAAATCTTTCTATTTATGGACATTCATTTATTTTTGTTCGCCAACGTGGGTGAATGCGCTCAGCTCAGCCTACGATCAAGTTAGCGGTTTGTTGTTAGATGAATTTGGTATTGGAGCAAAAACTTTGGTTATTTCGTAAACGCTAGATACATATCTGTACGTACAGTAGCGAACAGATAAATAGCAGTAGACTGCTACTTTCAAATTTTGTTAATTAAGTTCTTTTCTTTTTTATAGGATATTTTAAAGAAACAACTTCCATTAAGTTTGTAACTGAAACTTTCTTTTAAGAGTTTTTCTTTATGAGTTTATTCAGGAGCGCTACTTTCGATCATCCAGCAGTAATCAGCTGACATATGTGCGTTCAAATATCCTTGATATTGCTCTTCGATAGTGATAGAGGAGAAAACGCTCGCCCTACTCTTCACTGAGATCGCATTAATTTCCAGGAAAACGACGGTCCAGGTGGTTATCGAGCATAGCATCTTGATACTCATGTTTATAACCAGATGTTGAACGTGTATTATCAACAGGTCTATATGCTCAGCGAAACTAGGTAACTTCCTGTTTCCTGAAAAGTGTTTTACAAAACATACGAACTAGTCCCATGCAGATTTTTTATGTTCTTACATGCGGCTAGTGAACTCTGGATCACAAATTAGTCTGCTATCTGTGTGCCATCGAAAATCCCAGCTTCCATCTTTTCAGAACTCAGTTTTGGAAATGATTTAGAAATGTATTTGAAACATTCGCCACACTTATCTAGGGCCTTCACATGGTGTTTCATTAGACCCAATTTGATATATAGAGGAGGTAATATTATAGGGTGTCTGGGTGCTAGTAGAGTATTGATGATGATGATGATGATAAGCTTCCTTGGATTTACAGATTTCCTTAAAGGCCAACAATTTTCTGTGCTACGGCGTGTTGTTTAGTTTTTTAAACTATATTCATGTTATTAGGTCTACATACAGTCCAATATCTCTAACTAATTCATCTAATTGATACTGAATCGCCAAAGGTCGATAAAATCAGATTCATTCATTCATCTTCTTGATCACTGCTACTCGATGCATTATGCATTAATCCTCTGAATGATGCCGGGATGTACTGGGTTCAGTGTCTGATGAGTGTCTAGCACCAATTACACTCAGTAGGTTGGAATAAATGCATTTAGAGTGATTTCTGCGGTTTATTCCTGTTATGTTTACCGCACAAAAATAACAATCGATGTGATAGTCCGACCGACGGTTCACACCATATCTCAGGAGTTTGTTACTTGAAAAAATTTCTTTTTTATTTGTCCATAAGCGTTATGACTCAACATCACCTCTTCGTCGACTTTAAAGCCGCCTTCGACAGCACGAAAAGGAGCTGCCTATATGCCGCTATGTCTGAATTTGGTTTCCCCCGCAAAACTTATACGGCTGTGCAAAATGACGTTGAGCAACACCATCAGCTCAGTCAGAATTGGGAAGGACCTCTCCGAGCCGTTCGAAACTAAACGAGGTTTCAGACAGGATGACCCCTATCGTGCGATTTCTTAATTTGATGCTGGAGAAAATTATACTAGCTGCGGAACTTAACCGCACTGGAACAATATTCTGTAAAAGCGTGCAATTACTGGCATATGCTGATGACATTGATATCATCGGCCTAAACACCCGCGCTGTTCGCTCTGCTTACTCCAAACTGGAAAAAGAAGCGGTAAAGATGGGTTTGATGGTGAATGAGGACAAAACGAAGTACCTGCTGTCATCGAGCAAAGAGTCAGCGCATATGCGCCTTGGCAACCACGCTACTGTTGGCAGCCATAATTTCGAAATAGTAAAAGACTTCGTGTATTTGGGAACCAGCATCAACACTAGCAACAACATCATCACTGAAATCCAGCGAAGAATCAATCTTGCCAATAAATGCTACTTTGGACTAGGTAGGCAATTGAAAAGTAAAGTCCTCTCTCGGCGAACGAAAATCATGCTCTACAAGTCACTTATCGTACCCGTTCTGCTATATGGGGCAGAAGCATGGACCATGACAACAGCAGATGAAGCGGCTTTGGGAGTGTTCGAGAGAAAAGTTCTTCGAAAGATTTATGGACCTCTACGCGTTGGCGATGGCGAGTACCGAAGAAGATTTAATGATGAGCTGTACGAGCTATACACAGACATCAACATAGTCCAGCGAATTAAAACGCAGCGGCTGCGTTGGCTAGGCCATGTTATGCGAATGAAAGATGATGCTCCGGCCAAGAAAGTGTTTCTCTCGGAACGTGCCTATGGAAGCAGAGGTAGAGGGCGGCTCCCACTCCGTTAGAAGGACCAGGTGGAAAACGATTTAAACTCCCTTGGTGTGACCAAATGGCGCCGGTTGGCGGAGCGAAGGAGCGACTGGCGCGCCTTGTTGGACGGCCATAACCGGTTAGACGGTTAAGCGCCAATTAAGTAAGTAATAAGCGTTATGACTCAACACATAGTTTACATACAAAACTTGGAATCTAGGGTTTGTTGTTAGTTTCATGTGTAGAACAAAATAGATTCGTATAAGCTCGTTTCACTAGGTCTGACGGATTCAAAGCAAATTCTTTGAACATATACGCGCCACAAATAAAACAAAAACTGTTTCAATTGTTAACACACAATCTCTTTGATGAACTCATAATAAATAACACAATGGATTAAAACAGTTACTACATCTACTATGGTAATATGACACCTGAGAAGTGTTTTTTTATGAAAACTCGAGCTGCTAGAAGAAAATTGAGGGCAGATTTGAAATAAGCGATCGCGAATTAGTGAGAAACAAAAAAAAACTGAATGCAATAGATAAAAAGTGCTATTATGGCCACCAGTCTAGCAAGTCTAACAAAAATTGCATTTATTTTTGAAAATTTTGTTCCCGAACTGTATTCCGAATTTACTTCCATATACAAAAAAAAATGCCACACTCTGTATGGGGGAAAATGTAAAACGCCTTTCGGAAAATAATTATCAAAAATAAATGCGAGTTTCAAAAGACCTGTACTTTGTACGACTAAATTGAATAATGAGAACTCTAAATAAAAGGTTTGAATCTTTTCGTTAAACTGTGTCGAATTTATGCATTTGTTTCGAAAACGTTTTTTAGTTTGCTTTGCATAGTTTCTATTATAAAACGCAAAGAAGTTTTTTCTCAAAATATCGAAAAAGAAGAATTTAATGGACGAAATAAAAAAACAGATATTTTTCAGTTCGCCGCTGTATGATCTGTTAACGGTACAGAACCTGAGCATTCTTTTGCTTTGAAGGTGCTGTCACACGCAGCTTACAGTCGTAGTTGCAAAGTTAGAAGTCACTTCCTTCCGAAAGCAATGACGAAATGATTAAAAAAAATCCGAAATTGGTAATTATTTGCAAAAACTATTTTTTTACACTCCAAAAAACTTGTACTCCAGAATGGGAATGATTTGACACCAACTCCCCTCTTTCCCTCTCCTTTCTGTCTCTTTCTCTTCGTTTCTCTATCTTTATCATCCCAGCCTTTCACTCACAATCTGCCAATTTTTACCGGTATGCCTCTCTTTCCATTTCTTCCTTTTTCTGTCTTTCCCTTTAGTATGGCTTTTGCATTTGCCTTTCCTTGATGTTGCCTCGAGTTGCCTTTACAATTCATTTTCTCTGTCTCCTCTCGCTTCCCTCCAACCATTTTCCTCTTTACTTGTCTCTAGAATCATTGGTTCTGGCTCATTATGTATCAAGCTGAATTTATCGTCATATTCAAAATAATTCAAGCAGTTTCTATCATCTGCTTCAACTCTGTTTCCCCTCTCCTTTCTTTTTTTCTTCTCCTAGTTTCTCTTCCACTACCTTTTTTCTCCCACTTCTTTCGTTTCTCCCTTTCTGTAACTTTTCTTTCTTCGCTCTTTCCACCTCTCACCTTCCTACCCTTCACTCTTCCCCTAACTTCCTATCGTCCTCTCTTTCGCCATCTCCCTTTTCCAATGTCTTTCCCGCGCGCCTTCCCTCTTACTCTTTCGCCCCAGCTCTCCCTGCAGAGCAAAAACTCCGATTTTTTTGAAAAGGTCTTTAAAACATCAAGAGGCAAAAGTCTACCAAAAAGTATCCAGTTTCAATCAAAACGCATCTTTGCTTAAGACGATACTACAATAAATGAGATTTTCCAAAACAATTTGATGCACTTGGTTTACTGAAGAGAAAACCGGTGATCCCATAAAAAGGACTAGGTAGTAAGGTTCCTTCCCTTCTCAACTTTTAATCAAATCGGATAACTTTTTTTGGTGTACTAACGGTTTGTTCCAAAAAATTTGATATTCACTCCTAGGCCTACTTCCACCCCTTCCACTTCCACATCCAGTTCCACTCCACTCCTAATACCACACCCACTCCCACCACTACTTTACACCAAGTATTGTCCAGCTGCTTCAAATATTTGCGGATGTATAAAAAAATGTACTTTTTCCTAGTAAGGGGCTTGGAAGAAGCTCGATGCGACTGGCCCTTGTTTTTGCTTCTATATTGTAACACAAGTTTTTCCATAAGCCTTCCTTTCCGATTTCTTGCCAGTTTTGCTTTCCCTCGATCGTGACCCAACAAAGGAATGATTGAAAGCAACGAAAAAATAGTAGAAGGCTCAACCGTAATTCCGAATCAATATCTAGCGATGAGTTGAACTAACAGAGGGAAGTCGACTCAGCTCTTAGAGAAAATAAATATAAAATGATACACCACAACTTAGAGGAAAATATCGGCTTAAATTTATTCGGAGGTATAATTCGCAAAACTCATCCCCTATCTCTATGGTCATTATTTTACTTTCTTTTTCTTATAGTCGGTCGTCGACCACGTGCATGCGTTTATGATGGAGCTGTGGGCGGAGCTGTGAAAATTCCTAAAGGAGCCCAGCGTTCATGTTGCAGCTGGGATGATAGAATAGAGTATCGTGTGAAACACCTTTCTAGCATCAGAGCTTCACTCTTCGCTCTACTCACAGCTCTACTCAGAAAATTTTGTAATGTCATGGCGCCAATATAACGCAAAACAGCAAAAAAGAAATCCACTCCCTGTGTATAAGTCCCTTAAAGCCGTCTTTGTATGAAGACGCTATTCTACTTTACTTCACTTAAGAACTATACTTGATTCATATTTATTTGAAGCTTACTTTTAATCTTATAAAAGTGTCAAGCAACCTTTTTATTTCAAACTTTGTGTTTCCTTCATTTCAGATTATGGCCACATCAGGATTGTCACAGCACTGAAAGCCTCATTCGCTCCTGTACGCATTCCGTCCTCATTTACTCGCACAGCACACAAAATAGAACTTTCGTCTTCCATAACCACAATATGTCCTCATCGATATGTCCACACTTTACGCAGAACGCGTGGAAGAAAGATCTATGTTCAAATTGTTTCAAGTCCAAAGATGAACATAAGCCAGGAAACACCACCTACATGTCCAAATATTCTAACGCCATGGATCGAACAAAATTCGCCGCTAATTTAATATCCAAATCAGATTTGGATCATAAAAAGACTGATTACCCTAACAAATATAAATCGCCCACAAAAAGCATCATGAAGAAATCATTCGCCTCACTCAAATCCAAAGCGGGTAAGGGTAAAACGCACAAAGTATCATTTCCGAAAAATATATCTGAGGTTATTGGCATTGGCGGCGAATGGTCGGACAATGATTCAGATGACGATGATGATCACGATTTTATGAATATTGGCAATGAGCGTGATGATATGGCAGCGACCAGCACGGATGATGAGGAGACACTCGAGCTGAAGCGCATTACACGTGCCAACACGGATTTCAATATGAACAATGGTAATTTATTGGGAGATCCACAAGACAATATCAAGCGGTCGTTTGCTGCACTTAAACTTGGCGCGCCACAGGTCGATAAGGAGGGTAAAAAGCAAACGCTTAAGATAAATGTGATGCCATTCGGTGCCAATGATAATAGTGTCAAGTCAACAACAACGACGTCGTCGTCGCTTTCGTCGATGACGAGCGCCACCACAACGGTGAAGGCTAAATTTGAGACGAGAATACATGAAACGAGCGAGCCCACAACGACGGTGAAACAATCACCAACTGTTGTTAAGTCAATAAAGAAGACACCATCAGCAACGGTGGTGTCTGCCGCGCCGCACACAACAAAGATAACAACTACAGCGGCTGCTACTACAACAACAACAACAACAAAGATAGTAACACCTTATATGGCCACTAGCGTTAGCAGTTTGCTGAACCCACAGTCGAAGCAAGAAGCGGCTAACGATAGTGATGGCAAGAATAGTCCACCCATTGAACGCGCTATGGAGAAATCATTGTTGGATGAAATTTCAGAGACGCTTGAAAAGAAACAAAGCGAGCGTAAGAATTTAGGTAGCGAAAAGATGGCGGGCAGTGCGAGCAACAACAACAATGCAAATGCGAATAGCAACACAACAAAATCCACGTCTGAAATAGCCACATCCATGAACGCAACCACGCCATCCGCCAAGATTAAATTCGAGATTAGCAGCTTAAGCGATACTGTGGAGAACAAGCCATTTCTTGAGCTTAAAAAGCCGATCGCACGCAATCCACCTATTACAAAGGATCATACAAAACCCAAAATAAATGTATTCCATAAATATCCGGACAGCGATAGTAATTGTTCGGACACAGAAAATGCCATCTCGGCATACTACGATGTAGTCGAAACAGAAATAAGCTATGAAAATCTGCCAGACGGCAAATGTGATGCGCAAGATAAGTCTAAGGTGAGCAACAGTGCTGCCATAGTTACCACAACTACAACAACAGTCACAGCAGCGCAAAAGAACAACAAGAATGCAAGCACGAGCCAGAAAGACGCTACCATATTTTCGAGCTCACAATACATCACCGATATGTTGCTGTCTTCGAAGACGCGCGCCGCTTCATACAATCTGCATGAAGGTAATTTTATGACCAGCAAAATTTCAGCAGATGGCATGATTGTAACCAAGTGCAGCTCAGATGATGCGCTCGACTCGACGGGCAGCAGTTTTGATGGCAGCAGTGATGAGGAGACTTCGTACAATATGATACGCAGCGAATCGGATTCGGGCATCGGCATTAGCATTGGCAATGAGTACAAGAATTGTGGAGGCGTTGAAAAAGAACGTGTGCGTGTTGAAAAGAAGTTGAGTGTGAGCACCAATAACTCGGACTATGAAGACATACAGGTAGCCAATCAAGCCAACCTAAACGGGGCGCGTGCAACGGGTGTCAAAGAAACTACAAAAACAGCCACAACGAAGACGCATGCAGCCAGCGCCAAAGCAAATTTTATATTAGAGAAGAGCAGAGAGTTACATGGTGAACCCGATGGCAGTGCTGATCCAGATGGAAGTTTAGAAAACAAAGAAGACAACTAAGGTGCAATCAATGCCACAGCAATCATCACAGCAGCAGCAACAGCAACAATTGCCTGAGTTGCCTAAATCACCGCCACCCACAAAGCTAATCGATGCGCGTCCCTCATTTCTGCATGGCTTGCAAAAACAGCACCCGCCTGTCTTGCTAAAGAAGCCTGATCTGCCGGCCAAACCAGTGGTGGTGTCACCCACAGGCACGCCGCTCAAATCATTTGTTAGCAAACGCATACCAACAAACGCGGAGCAACAAGTGATTAATCAGTTACATTTAGTGATGTCAAAATCCATAGAAAATTTGAATTTGAGCCCGCAAACGCAAGAGTCCGCTAAAGATGATGCCAAACTAAAGAAAGGCAGAGCGCCAAACCCGCCGCCGGAAATGAAAACGAGCGCGCCGCCAACACCTGAACGCGATTACAAATACAAAGAAGCGCTAGAGTTTGAGCAGAGTTGTGGCGCGCCAAACACTGCAACGCCGATAAAAGAGTCGTTGATCAAAAAAGTCATAGAACAGCAAAGTGCAACGCCGCCGGTGCAAAACGACGGCGAAGCCGCGAACTCGAATAATGAGCAAAGTGGCGCCAATGCCCAAAAAACGCAAGAAAGAACGGAAGCTGGCAAGTCTACTGCTGGCATAAGTTGTCAAACATCAAACGGGCAGCAAGCTAATGCGAACACCGGCAGCACACCTGCAGCCACTTCCATCGTGACTAGCCAGTTAACAGCCAACAGCATGTATACGCGCAAACCAACACCAGCCATAGCAGCAACCACGAACGGCGCACAGAGCAATCACACCGTTAATAATAACAATGCATCCTCTCCAGTAATACGCGAAAAAGACAAACGCGAGCGTGCCACTGTCAATCCAAAGTTTCGTAGTCTGAATACATTCGTAACACAACGCAGCAATGCTTTGAAGAATGTGCAATTGCAATCGGCTACATCATCGCTTAGTCTCAAACAATCGCTAACACCTGAACCGTTGCCGAAAAAGAATCACAAACAATTGTCACTGTCCGAAGAGTGTCTTAGCGATGCGTCGCACACCAATACGACAGTGAACTTGCCAACATTGCCGCCGCCAGCGATAAGTGACAAAAAGCAAACACCAACACAACAAACACCGCCAACACAAAAAACCAAAACGAAATTTTCTATCAAGAAATTTTTGCGCATGGGTGCCAATAAAACTTCAGATAATCTTCATCACAAAAAGGATGGCATCTATTCGGAGATTTGTACAGGTGAGGAGGCGGGTGTAACTGGTAAACCACGTTTAGTGATCATTCATCCGATCGACATAAATCCGACAGCAGTCGAAGTGGTTAAAGACATAACGAAGACGAATGATGCGGTAACAGCGCAAACGGTTACAGTTGTGACGGCAAAACCACCAGCGCCACCAGTACGCAACATGGATACTCAACGTAGCCATGAGCTAAACAAGCCAGCACGTCCACCGCCACCAAAGAGCGCAGAGTTGCGTCGAAAGCAGGCAATTGTCGGTCTGACGGCATTGACAGTGACAGATTCGCCGAGCGGACGCAAAATAAGCGGTTTGGCAGCGTGTGAGGCAGGGGGCTCTATGAAATGCAAGTCGGACAATGTTTATGCCAATTTAGGTAAGTACAAGTCACATTGGCGCTACATAATTTTTTTTCTTTATGCTTGTTTTTCACTTAGTCGCAAATTATAAAGGAGAATGGAAGTAGGAAATGGTAATTGGGTTTGCTTACTTTTACCTTTTGAAGGAATAAATGTTACTAACTTTAACCATCTAAGAGACGAGATGCACATAGAACTCTTGCCGCGTTACTTCGCTTTGACAGCGCTATAAGTAAAGAATATCTCAACTTTTTGCATTGCCTTACATTGCACAAATACTACGCAAAGAGCGTTATATGTAAATCCGGCATAAGTGTTGATTGGGAAGTATGCTCAACGCGGGTTATACTGACATTGCGGTTAAGTTGAAAGGCCGTACATGGGAATCTGCCACATTTCCACTTGGAGACATTTTTTTTGTAGAAGTGAAAGTTGCACCTTCCCAAACTACCAGACTAACGAAACTAAGAGGGCCCGTGAGTCATCTTGTTTGTAGTCTTCAACATTGGTAGAGAAAGTGACGAATCGACTCCTTTTTCTCCTCATTCTGACAGCTTTTGCGAGCCTTTTGGTATGCATCACCGTCAGAGCACCGGTGCCATAGCGCAACGACATGTGATGACATCCGTAAGTACTCACACTGCTTGAGAAAGAAGCTAGTTCTTTTCCTATCGAAACATGACCATAAAGACCTCGAGGTTTCGCAATTCGGGATGATGACCCTAATCTCATATTCCACGATTTTCCTCAGGAGCTGTCATTCAGTTGTCGATTACTCTATTCGCAACAAAGCTAGGTTTTAAAATAAGAACGGGATGACCTGATCAAAAATTCTTTTTTCCTTACGTCACGTGAATATTTGGCGTCTTTGAAGACAACCTCCACAAAGTAATGCTTTCACGACTCGATATAAGCTAAATCAGATCATCACCATGGTTTACTGATTAAAAAACACAGAACTAAATTTAAAAAATGTATCACTTAATTATTGACGGTTGGTGTAGCTCGAGGATGAATTCCTTTCGAAATTATCCCAAAAAATATTCCTTATATGATTAGACGATAGTGCTGCAATGATCCTCAAATGATTCAGAAAATATGCCAAAGTGGTCTTAATTCTAAAACGATCTCGTAGTGATTCCGAAAAGTTCGCTTAGCGATATTATTATTAAGGAAGTCAGGCTTTGCCCGATGCACTGGAACCTCTATTTAGAGGTATTATGGTTAAACTTTCAGCTGATTAGAGGCTTTTACTGTATTAAGCCCCTCTTTAGACTTTTGACTGCATATCAGGAAGGGACTAAGAGTCACGCCACCTATATGGGTGAGTTTTTGCCTTTCCAAAGCCTTGCATTTGTTGAGAATGTGAACCGCTTTCATCCTCTAGCTCAAAAAAGCGGCAGATTTGTGTATCGGATAGATCGTACTTACTCAAGTGATATTGTAGACTTCAGTGTCCCGTATAGTATCCATTGAGTATTCGCAGCTCCTCTCTGCTAAGATTAATGAGTTTGGCTGATAATCTCTTTGTTGAGAGTATAAACAATTCGGCCTTTTTTTGCTCTGAGTATGCAATCCAGTGTTGTCTAAACTGCTTTGTTTCCCAATTACCTGCGGATTCCCTATTGTGTGCTTTTGTAAATCCACAGAAGCGCTCTGGACCATAGAATGCTGCTATAGCTTGACTTGGTAGTTTGCCTTTTTTTTACTTTCATGTTCCTCATACCCGAGAGCTCATCCTAACAAATCCTTGTTTTTCGTTCCTAGATTATTTACGGGCTGCACTGTATTCATCCTCTGGCTTAGAAATAATTATGTAAGAATGTAAAGCACGTAAGGGTAGCTGACTGACGGTCATAATGACGATACTCCCCGAGGATAAGCCTCTTCATAGTCATTATATACCGTAAACCTCTATAGTGGGGTAGCATCCCATTGGTATCGATTTCTTGAAGCTTGGATCGTAGTTGCCACCTGCCGTTTTTTTGTCATCAAATGTTCATTTATTAATGAACAATTTTTGGAAGGGACGCAACAAGTTAAATGGGGTTACCCCGCTCTCATTATGGTCCACCGCTGTTGAAACAGCAAGTATCATTGGATTCCCGTTAGAGGACATTGATGACAATTTGTGATTGGTCGCACCTATTGAATGGGGCGAAGCACAGCTACAACAACAACAACCTATGAATCAGGGTCAGTATAAAGATTCCCTGCTTCCCAAGGAGTTCTGTTCACACCTCGCAATTTCGTTAGATTCTGAGCGTAGGGGCCGTTGCATCACGTATCTTCAATACGGGATTTCTTATGAATTTTCCCATCACTCTCGTATGCCATGTTATGTCTCCGCTTCACAGCAGTATTAAATCTATACCGTAGTGGGAGATAGCCCCATGTTTTGCCATAGAGTCGAGTGCAGGCAGATAAAACTTTTAGGCTACTTTGGCACTAAACTCTATATGCGATTAGTACTTGCGGCTTCTACATACTCAATTACAAATTCATCTGCAATGTCATCCTGTGAATATTTTTGTACATGCATACCATATCTACCCTACATCATAAAAATTCCTATGTTCAAAAATTCATGAATTGAAACTGCGTAAGAATTTAGGTCGAAATCGGCCAAAAAAGGTTGGCCTTTGCCAGTGCAGCAATGCGTAACAACGTTCCAAGCGAAAATAAATCTCTTTAGCAAAAAACACATCACGTACAAAATAACAAAGCCTCAATACTTGATTAGCGAGACATATAAAAGTACACACGACCTTGGAGGCAAGGCAACACCAAAATATAAAATTACAAAAAGTCTACTAACTACAATGGTCCCAATTCAAATCATATGAAACGAAATAGTCATGTTTGCTTGTGTGTGTGTATACCGTCATTGGGAGGTCGAAAAACTTTAAGAAGCACGTCACTAACCCATTTACCTAAAAAATAAATTATGAAACAAGAAAAACTTTCAACAAAAGGAAAATAAATGCTTTAATGTCTGTATGTGAAGAAAAAGTTGGAAGACGTTAAGAAAAATAACACAAGCAAGTAAGAAAATCTAAGTTCGGGTGAAACCGGACATTACATACCCAGCTGTACTGAAGTGTAACTCAACCATGCCACTACTGAGGGTAGAATATCAGTCAAATGCAGTTGAATGCCATAGAGTTATTTAGGGATGCCGTGGAATCCAACTGTTGTCGGAATGGGATTTGAAACCAATGAATATTGCTGTAATGAATCCAAAACATTTTGGTTTGGTGGTTGAATTACACGGGTCAACACAAAATTTGACTTTGACTTCAAAGCATTAAATTTCAATTCTTTAGATCGTAATTTGACGAAAAAAAAATATATGGCATGAAAAAGTTTGCTTTCGTATTTAGGAAACCGCTTGAACGAAATTTTTCAAAATCTGTGGTTTTAATTTTTACTTGAAAATGAAACAATTCAAATAAGTATTTTTATTAAGTTTTAATATCGAAATAACTTACAAAAACGTTGAAAATGATGTAAACGTTTTACTTTTTCTTTTATTTTCATAGGTACTATCCCTCAATAAAACCCAAATATATTCTGCCATCATGTTTTCATTATGTTGGCCTTGATAACGTTGTTCGAAGAAGAGCCTAAAAGCTCTGCTTTACTTTTTGGTAAATTTAAATCTCTAATAAAATCATTAAAATCTTCAGTAGTGATGAAATGATGTTTTGGTTGTTCTGGTGTCGGTAAAAACTCTATATCGGCATTGCTCTTATAAAAACTAAGGGATGATCCACTTCTTTGCGATAATTTTTTCGGTGACTCTGGTACTGGTCGTGTCAGATCGTGTGCAACTGGAGCAGAAGATTCAAGATCAGGATATTCGACAGGTTTTGCATTTTTACCTCTACGTCTTTTACTCGGATTCACAATGCAAAAGTAACAGTATTTAACGTGGTCTTTTGGTTCTTGCCAGATTCTTGGTATTGCAAATTTCATAGATCTTTTCTCACCACGATACCAACCTAAAATATAGAAAGAGAAATAAATATGTGTACTTTATTTGATTTGCTATTTAATTAAAATTTGTTTAGCTTCCAAACATATTTTACAATAACTACAAGCAACATGTGGAGCCCATGTCTTGTCTTGATTCCAAACAGGAAAGCCAAAATATGCTTCGTAGGCTTCACAGAGGATGAGAGATGTATTTAATTCATATTTTATATCTCGACCCTTAATAAATTGCCCACATATATAACAAAAAGCATCAACTTCATATTTACACTTTCGCGACGACATTTTAGGTTAGTCTAGATTTGTACAAAACACCTGATCGTTGTTTAGTTATCAATCTAGCGCCATGAGTATTGTTACTATAACTATTATAATAAAACTGAAGATCATAAAATAAACTTTAGGACAAAGAACAACAATTTTTTTTTAGAGTCGTGTTATTTTTCTTTTGGACTATAAATCCAATTTGAACAATAAAACAAAAATTTTATAATTCATATCAGAAATATTTATGGGTTTCAAATACGATTCCGACAACAATCAGATGCCATGACACCCCTGATTGCAAACTTTATTAAGGTTAGACCTTTAGGAAAAGTGGGCGTCTTCACTCGGTCTGTAAATTTAACAACATTTAACTTCAATGATAGATCTTTAACGGATTTTGATTTACGGCTTGTTAAACTTCCAAATTTTCTACTTCTAAATATGTGTAGTGCCACGCCCATATTCCCCCATTTTTGGGTATTGTTATTTTGCGTCATAATACCAATCCACATACCAAATTCCATTAGCTTAGCGGTATTCGTTTTTGAATTATCTCATTTTTCTAAATTTTCGATATTGAAAAGAGGGGGCGTGGTTATCGTCCGATTTCGCTCCTGTTCAATACCAATCTATTCTCGGCCCAGCTAAGCCGCTATACTGAATTTGGTGAAGATATCTCAATATTTGCTCAAGTTATCGTGTTAACGGACGGACAGATGGACAGACGTACGAGCGGACGGACATTGCTTAATCAAATTTTGTTTCGATACTGATTATTTTGATATATGGAAGTCTATATCTATCTCGATCCTTCATATCTATACAACCAACCGTTATCCAATCAAAGTTATAATACCCTGTGTACAAGTACAGCTGGGTATAAATTGTATATAGTGTGAAGTTATGTATGAAAAGCATTATATAATCCTACACTGTTTGTATGTATTTAAGCTTTAATGTGCTTGTAAACAAATTCTGACATTAATGGAACTTAGATCAATCATCGAAATCATGATCGGCCGAGCTGTGTGTACATCTAACATTTTTGATTGAATAAACAAATGTTCAAACCTAACAAACTTTATAATGTCCCTGCAAAAAATGCAATTAGTCTAGGATGAATCCGGAAACAGTCGCAAAGGAGTATGCGACTAATACCAGTTTTGATCTCTTTGTATCCGTTGAACTGTCCCTGTTGTTTGAGCATGTCCTACTAAGAGACTAATTGTACCTATTCATACACGAACGCGAAAGATGGTACCAATTCCCTTTGACCGATTTGGGAATGAATGAAGACTAATCCCTTTTCTCAACAAAAGGGTTAGTTTTCGTATGGTACGAGGATATGTACATTTTAAACGTAATATTAAAACTTGTAAAAGATTTAAAATACATCTAATAGTGTGCTAGAGTGTAAGCAAGTAGCAGGACGGGAAAAGCATGCATCCATATTGGGTTCCAGGGCATATGGGAATAGATTGGAATGTAAAAGCGGATGAAGTAGCTAAAAAGGATGCATCACTTGAAGCTTGCTCCGTAGACGTCCCAATTATATTGGGCGAGATTGAGAGAAGGCGAGAGATGCACAAGGTCGACCAAGCGGGAAAGGCGTGGATCCAAGCGCGAGTCTGTAAAGTGCCGAATATTATGTGTAGGTCTTACAACCTTAGACTAACAAAGTTGCTTCTGTCATTAAAAAGAGACGACTCTATACTCATGGCGGGTATTCTGACTGGACACTTCCTTCTGGCGTCACATGCCTTCATATTAGGCTTGATCAGTGATAGCAATTGTAGGAAGTGCGCGTTGGAGGAGGGAACAATGCGCTTGCCGCTTAGGCCTTTCTCATTGAATATTTACAGCGATTGTTAAACCCATCCTATACTATGGAGTCCTTTTTTGGTGGGCAGCTACACACAAAAGAACCTACCTCATAAAATAATACGGGGCATGAAGGATATCAAGGACCATAACGAGGACCTTGAAAAAACCCCGAAGGCTGAGCTGTATGCCATTGTATATATCTAACCTGCAGACCTGGTGGGAAAGAGCCACAATATAAGTGCATGGTTGATTTAAGTGTGCCGAAATGACAGACGAGGCGATACATGTGTACACCGATAGTCCTAAAGTAATGCAAGGAGTAGGGTCTGCGGTACGCTATTCTGATCAGGAAATAAACTGATCCTTAAAGCTATCAGATCACTTTAGTTTTTTTCAGCGGAAGTAGTAGCTAAAACCAAGTCAGTAAAAGCATTGGCAGAAAATAGCTTGAACTACAGCCGCGTAAAGTTTCATATTGACAGTCAAGCGGCAATTGAGGCTATAATTTATCATAGCACAACATTAAAGAGTGTGTTAGTGTGTAAGCAATCCCTGGAAAGAGCCAGGAAAGGGAGATGCATACATCTATATTGGTTCACAGGGCATATGGGAATAGGTGGGAATTCAAGAGCGGATGTGATGGCTAAAATGGGCTCATCCCCCATAGCTAGATTGGATGAGACTAAAAGGAGGTGAGACTTGCATATCATGGACCAAGCGGGAAAAGCGTGGACTAAAGCCCGGGATTGTAAAGTATCGAAAATCATGTGTAAGTCTTACACCCTTATACTAACAAAGTAAATCTTATCATTAAAAAGAGAGGACTGTAGACTCATTACGGCTATTCTGACTGGACACTTCCTTCTAACGTCACATGCCTTTAAATTCGGCTTGGTCAGTGATAGCAGATGTAGGAAGTGCGGGTTAGAGGAGGGATCGATGCGCTTGCCAGGCTAAGACTGCAGCTATTAGGATTGATACAGCTGTCAGATCTAGAAGCGGCAAGGGGCATAGGTCCTACAAGCTTCTAGAATTTGTCAAGTGGACGGAGCTTTTTTTATAGGGATTTTGATATGGTTTTTCAGTTTTGTCGTCAAATAAACTTCTGGTAGCACTGCGGACTCATTCAGTATATGTATGTAAGGTATTCATGGACCGGCCAGCTCAACCTAACCTAACCTAAGTAAAAAAATGATTTAGTCGCCAATTTATTCCAAAAGATATGTGTCGACGATAATGGAACAAATATGGGACGCATTTTTCTTAAATAATTCTAATTAATCGCCTGTAATCTTTTTTACTTTTACTCTTTTCGTTCCCCTTTTTTAATGTTTCTTAAAATGTGCTGCATAGATTTCAAACTGACTAATCTCAACTGTAGCCAAAATAGACTGAGGGGATCAACTATGCCCCAATGTAGACAAATAGATAAATCGGAGACCACTCGCCTTAGGGATTAATCGCACGATTATTTGCAGGGGTACATGCAAATAGCCATACATACAAACATAAGTATATGTATGTATGTATATGTAGAATATCTAGTGGGAATGTTTACGGGCGCTTTATTGTCCATCATATAAATCACGTTATGGTATGACTGATGTTGACTGGATTAACTGGGTTAAGCGCATGTATTACATATATATACACAAACAGACAAATACATATGAACACTTGAAATTCTGGAGCAGAGTCCAACTTATACACGAAAGTATGTCCTACGTTTGGTATGTATAATAAATAACTCAATATACATTTGTATGTATGTATGTATGTACATTGAAATGTGTTTAAAAACCAACCCAGAAAATACGAGCTTCGTAAATGGCAAGACAAGAAGCTTAAGTCAAAATGGCTAAGAACAAGCGGTAAAGCCAACCGGTATTGCGGTAATGACCGTACACAAAATTTACAGGTACGGAAGGTACAGTGGTGTGAGATGCACAAACGAAGGAATATGACATAAAGTTGAGTAAAAAAAGGTGTAAATGAAGAAATGTAGCTCGAACGGATACAAATTAATGGTATATCGAGAGCTGAATATCGTCCTATTGTGTAAATGAAGAAATGTAGCTCGAACGGATACAAATTAATGGTATATCGAGAGCTGAATATCGTCCTATTCAGCTGCTTATCTCAGAATTAGCTTTAAGAAAACTGTATCCACCTATCTTAATATTTCAAGAGCGCCCTATTTCAAAAATTGATTTAAGAATGTCACATCATTATTATCATTAGGCCGCGATGCAGTGCAAGCTTCATTTAGATCCAAAAAAGATAACTTGATGATTTAAGTACCTCTTCATGCTTTTTACTCTATATCCTGGAGGCGAGTATGAGTCACACCACCTAAATGAGAGAGTATCTACCTTGTCAGAGCTTAGACATTCGCAGAGATTGTGAACCAGTGTTTCGTCCTATAACTCTCAAAAACGACAGGTTTGTGTGTCCGCTAGATTTAATTTACTTATGTAATATCGTAGACTACCCGGGTCCCGTATAGTACCCAGTGAGAGTACGTGGGTTGTTGTTGTTGTGTTAACAATGCTTCACTCCATTCAATGAGCATGACCACTCACAAATTGTCATCAAAGTCCTCTAACGGGAGTCCAAGACAAGGGGGGAAGCCATGAAAGTTCTATGTCTTGGAGTAGCGTGCCGTGGTTGACTGTGTCAAAAGCTTTTGACAGGTCAAGTGTCACGAGCACTGTCCTGTGACGGAGTTTTTCCTGATTTAGTCCGGAATTTATCTGTATATTTGCGGCTTTTAGCGCGGTGGTGGAGCTACGCATTTTGCGGAAGCCATGTTCGTGGGTGGCTAGGCGAAGAAACACCATGAAATGATGGAGCAAGACGGTTTCCAATATCTTCGCTAATGGAAAAAGGACTGATAGCGGTCGTTATGACTCGCCTTCGTTGCTATTTTACCAGACTTTAGTATTGGAATTAACCTTGCCATTTTCCATTGTTTGAGAATGACAAAGGACTTCAGCGACTGGTTGGCAGAGTACGTAGGTCCTCTCTGCTTGGGTTAATGGGTTTGGCTGATGCGCCCGTTGCTCGGAGTTGAAAAAAATTGGTCTGTCTTTGTCCAGGGCAATCAATCCAGCGTTTTCTGAACTGCTTTGTTTCCCATGTTCTTCTGGCTGCCCTAGTGTGTGACTTTCTAAGTCCACAGAGGGGGTCTAGACCAATAGATTGCTGCTATTAATTAGATATTCTGCCTTTTCATTATCTTCATGTCCCTGATACCCGGAAAGACATCCCTACAAAACCTTGTTTTTGGCTGCCAAATCAGTTAGAGCGCCATTTTATTCATTTTATTCATCCACTTGCTTAGAAGTAGTTGTGCAAGACTGCAAAGCACTCAAGCGTGCCTAGCTGTCTGACATAATGATGGTCTTCTTCAAGGATAAGTCTCTCCTTAATCATTCTTTATCGCAAGCCTCTACTGCATAGATTTCTGCCTGAAATAAAGTGAGGTACCATTTATTGATTTCTTAAAGTTATCATATCAAATTTCGATCCATTCGTGCATCAGACTTCTGAGTCAGGGTCAATATATAAAATCCATGTTTTCAATGTACACCCCAAAGTTTCGTGAGATTGTGAGCAAAGGGGCCATTGCATCAAATAGCTTCAGTATGGGATTTTGTATAAATTTTCTTATAACCTTCATATGCTGTCATTTTTCCGAACTGCAGCTCAGAAATATTTTGAGGTCTCAATGCAGCCAGTAATGCTTCTTTCTCTATAAGAATAGGGAAGGCGGTATTCCCACTAAGGCGCTAAGTGCATTAGCAGGGGTCGTTCTCATCGCATCCAATAAAAACTATTCGATGCAGTTTGATAGATTTTGTTATTGTTGTTCTTATCGTGATCTTAGGTCTCCAACATAAGGAAGTATAGATGACTATTGGCTTCACAACAATTAAATATCCAGTATAACCTTACTGGGAGATAGTCCTCATGTTTTAACCTAGAGTCTTCAAAATTATATGTAGATTCATATTTGCCAACTCTATTAGAACGATGTCCCACTTGGGCGTTGAAACTTCTATCTTAACCTTACGCTATATCTACATATCTATTGTTCTGAGTTCTAAAGGGCACCTAAACACTTGTGTATTCCCCCAGCGGGTAGGGGGCGTAGAAAATATCAAATTGATTCAAGAGGTTCCCAGCGTAATTTACATCTTCTCCGACTCAATTTGTCAACCTCACCTTGCCGTGGCGAATCCTGTTTCTTTTGCAGCTGAGGCTCTGGCGACCCCAATTTCCTCATGGATCTAGTCAGTGTGAGAGCGGTATGGCCTATACGGTTTCATGTGGTCATACTAAATCGTTCATGACAGTCACAGTCACGTTCCCTTTATATGGGCATGGTGTAGTGGTAGTGTGTTGGCCTAACTAACCAATGGTCCACCTCTCAAGTTACAAAGAATCTAACGATAAAATACTTTAAAAAATTTCTCCAAAATGGGGTAAGTTCTCGGTAGTGTTTTCGCAAACCCTTTGAGTATATACCTGCCATTAAAAGCTCATAAGGAAATTAATCTGCCTTGGCGGATGGAATTCGAAATATGTATAAAACATGTTGGTCGCCCAGTTTGCAAAAAAGTAGGGCCGACGGGTTCTTATGCCTTGCCCTTTCCCTTTTTCCTTAAAAACTGAAACTTTGTAGGGTATGGGTAGCATTATCGATGATGATGGTCCTACTAACGTTATTGTGCTAGCCCGACCATTTCGATAACAATTTGATATGACCACGCCGAACCTCCTAGGTCTCAGGAGTGCTACTTAATCAAAGCAGAGACTTCGATGCTATTCTTTTGGGTTGAGGTAGTATGCTCTCATAGAAAAAGGACGATGAGTTTCATGATCAGATGCATTGTATAATGATATCTTCACCAAAAAACTCAAATAAATGGAGTTTTTTGTTCTTTCTAACCAACTGTGCAACAAAAACAGAAAAAAACCCATCGCGCATAATTCAACAGCAGCAAAATGGCCCGAAAAAGAACTTGTTAACTCATACTTACAAACAACGCGACCTCCGAGTGCTACATCCATTTAATGCAATTGCAGAAGCTGCATAAGTCACTGCCAAGCAAACAAACACTGCTGCGTGCACTTTGTTCGCCAAAAGTTAAATCAACAAATCTTACGGCGAGTATAAGACCCGATTCACCATCATCACCTTTTTGTAACCGCATAATTGTGGCCACTTATTTTCGGTGCGCGATGCTGCAAGTGATTACCAGCATCACCTGTCGCTGCTTGAGTAGAGTGCGAGTGCTTGCAGTGAGTGTGCTTTGAGTACAGAGTCGGACATCTTCATGTGATTCGTTTGAATTTGGGTCACAGTTACAATTAGCCGGTGTTTGTAGGTTCGGCGTGATTATTTTTATATTTTTTGCGCTTATCTCACTTTTTTTTGCATTTATTGCCGTTGCCATTAACGGTGCCGTTGTTGATTTAGCCACCGATAATCCGTGTTTCCTCTGCCATTTGGCTAATTCAAGATTGATGGTTCTTCACTAATGCTTCACCATTGCGTGATTTTGCTTGTCTTTAATATTTGCATGATGTGGCATTTGACGTTTTACTCTTTAGTCAAGGTTAATGAAAATATATGTAAATGCACATTCACGTACATATACTCACGCTATGTTTTTATGTGAGGTGTGAATATTTTCATATAACTCAGAGTGAGACATCGGACTAGTCAAAAAAGAATGCGATCTAGTTTACAGCCGGAACTTTCGGAATAAAAAAGTTTAAACAGTTAGTCTTAGACCATTAGGAACTCAAAGTCTTGGCGAGTACTGGACTTTCCAGAAACTGGGCAAAAACTCCAGTCGATTTGCTGGGTCCAGTTGCGGCCTCACTTAAATTTAAAGCATCTGCCTCATTTTGTTTTGTTGCTTGTTTGTTTGTGGATAATTGATGTATATTGCAACGATTTTCCAAATTCTTACGATTTCGTAAATTCTTACTGTCACCGACCAAATCAAGGGACGCTATTCACGCCATGGAAGGAGCTGATGAGAACTATTAGATATCCGCTTCGTTGAAATTACGTTACCCGCAGTCATATGTCAAAAAAAATCGGGTGTGACGGCCATGCACCCGTTATTGCATCGGAAGCACAAAGCAGTAACAAACTCTTAAAGTCGGGAGCAGCAGTTTAGATTAAGACAATTGCAAGGAAATGGAGGAGGCCGCAGGACTTCCAAAACACTGCGCTCAAAACTATGATGGCAATTCTCCTCATGGCACGATCTAACTAATGCCTCTAGCAGCAATTTTTCTATGATCAAGAAAATCAACCGTTACAGCAATTGCAAAAGAACCTCAACAAAAATGAACAAAACAAAAATTGGAGCTGAAATCGAAAGCAATATATGAAACCTTAACGGGCACCAAAACGTTAGCTGAAACAGAGATATACACCGCTCTGAACCGACTAAAAGAAAGAGCAAACGAAAATACGATCAAAGGTAGAACTGAGGAACTGTAATGGGAAAGCTAGCTTGCTGGCATGACGTCAGTAAGGCCCAGTGTTTTGGGCTCTAAAACTAAGCTGATCAGTGAAATTATATTGTAACGAATTTAGAGAAATTCCGCTTATTCCAAACCTTTTGCTAACGTTCGAATCGCCAAACTGTTGAATAAATAACTCCAATATTCAATAATGCAAAGTGGTCTTTATTACACTACTTTGAGAGTACTTCACAATACACTTATACTTCACAACCAATAGCGTGCTTAAATCAAACTGAATACTGAATCCTCAGCTTTGATGCTTTTATACTCTCAGTTTTGTCGTTCATCCATATTTTCCTAAGGTCTAGTCATTTTCGCGAAACTGTATTCCAAAATAATTGTATCCCTTGCTTGGTTATTACCTATATACACGTATACCTATTTGTAGTGTATGTTTCTCTTGTAGCCTTATGCTGATGACTACATGTGTGTGCGTGAGTAATCTCTTCGTGGCCTTCGATATGTGTGTGCAAATGATGATTAATGTGTTTATGTAACTTGCTTTAATGTTTTTGTTGTTGTGCATTTATTTAATAACAGCTTAGTGATTTTAAAATTCGCCACAATATGTAAGCTCTTAATTGGACAAGGTTAAACTGAGATCTACTTTAAATATAGCATAAGCTTGTTCTGAATAAGAGAGCCTAGGCTATACACACACACAGCAATACTGAACCCATATAAGTACATATTTCTCAAACCCACCTTCCGCTGAACTACTGCAGGGTTTTGAGAATGCGATCGTTACTTTGTCATTAGGATGATAGATCAGCGTAAAATACTACACTGCTTTGAAGGTACAATGTGGTCTCTGTAAATTTTGAAACCACAAAGTCATCATTAATGGCTTATACACACATAAATACTTCCTTACACACGCATATGGCTACAAGAGAAACATAAGCTACAATACATGTATATTAGACTGGGTCGATTTATTAACCGATATCGCGCCATCGATTTTTCGATAGGATTTGGGCTTAGGATAAAAAGTTCCACTACGCATACCCAAAAAATAATTTTCGAGCCTGCAAAAAAAATGGCGAAAGGGTAAATTTTTCGACCAACACTCCTCAAAGCCCTAAAAATATTTTTTTTTGTTCAAAAAACTGTTATTGTCAACGTTTTTATAACAGTTTTTTGAAAAAGAAAATTATTTTTAGGGCTTTGAGGAGTGCCGAAAAATTTACTCTTTCGTCATTTATTTTTGCAGGCTCGAAAATTTATTTTTTTGGGTATGCGTAGTGGAACTTTTTTTTTCCTAAGCCCAAATCCTATCGAAAAATCGATGGCGCGATATCGGTTAACTTTTGTCCATACAAATCGACCCAGGTTAATGTATATAGCTAATAACCAAGCAAGGGATACAATTGTTTTGGAATACAGTTTCGCGAAATGACTAGACCTTAGGAGAAATGGATGAACGAGAAAACTGAGAGTATAAAAGAAGCGGTATATTCAGTTTGATTTAAGCACGCTATTGGTTGTGAAGTATAAGTGTTATTGTGAAGTACTCTCAAAGTACCCGTAATAAATACCATTTTGCATTATTGAATATTGGAGTTATTTATTCAACAGTTTAGCGATTCGAACGTTAGCGAAAAGGTTTGGAATAAGCGGAATTTCTCTAAATTCAATACAATATAATTTCACTGATCAGCTTACGTTTTAGAGCCCAAAACACTGGGCCTTACTGCCGTCATGCCAGCAAGCTAGTTTTCCCATTACAGTTCCTCCGTTCTACCTTTGTTCATATTTCCGTTTTTTCTTTCTTTTTGAGTCGGTTCTGAGCGGTGTATATCTCTGTTTCATCTAACATTTTGGTGCCCGTTAAGGTTTCATATATTGCTTTCGATTCAGCTCCAATTTTTGTTTTGTTCATTTTTGTTGAGGTTCTTTTGCAATTGCTGTAACGGTTGATTTTCTTGATCATAGAAAAATTGCTGTTAGAGATATTACGTTAGATCGTGCCATGAGGAGACTTGCCATGACAGTTTAAGCGCAGTGTTTTGGAAGTCCTGAGGCCTCCACCATTTACTTATAATTGTCTTAATCTAAATTGCTACTCCCAACTTTAAGAGTTTGTTACTGCTTTGTGCTTCCGATGCAATAACTGGTGCATGGCCGCCACACCCGATTTTTTGATATCTAATGCGGGTAACGTAATTTCAACGAAGTGGATATCTAATAGTCGTCGAGATTAACGTTAATATTTGAGCACAGCTCACCTTAAGGTCCGGGCGCGTCGTCATTAATATGCAGGCATCTTCACAGGAAACATTGGTGACTCTTTTTGGTGGTGAACGGAGCTTTGATATGTATATATATAAAAAAAAATGGGATGGCATACTACCCTGTAGCAAAACCCCATCTAACTTTAAATGCTACGTTCACCAGCTCCTAGCGAACACTCAGTAACGCATCGTCCACCTTTTTAAATGGGCGAGGAGTGATTATTTCAACCAGGCACTTCCGACGTCCGCCTGTTCTATATATCGGAGTTACTTGGGTTCGTAACCACCCACTAGGAGTGTAATTTTAGTGTAACGGATCAACGAATAATACCATAACTTCACATGAAGCTAATAATACGAGCCGCAGTAACATACTTGGTCGAGTACTTAGTGTAGTTTACTGCGCACATGCAGTCCCACTTTTTGTCATTTATTTAATTAGCGCCAAACCATTTAAACGATCGACTGTAGCTTATTCTTCTTTATAGCTGACGCGAATAAGAAACATCTTTGAAAACGAAGACATTCTCCTTCGTATATTTTCCCGCATACCCTGCCAGTGACAGCCGATAAAAATAATTTTCCAAGTCAAAGGTCTAAATTCAAACTTCATTGCTCTCGCGGCACTCATCGTACCTAAATTCTCCCGTCGAGGACTATAATAAAGGCAGCATTACCCTTTCAGGGCGTGGTTTGACCTCTACAAGCAGCAGCGACTATTTCAGAACCACCCACGACCTAAACCAGTTAAGAACTTCTTCAAAAGTTCTGCATAGGGCGACCATGACCCTTTCGTATGACATCACAATGTTGAAAGTCTCAATTGAAAGCACTGCGAGGGGACAGAATTAGGACTAGTGCCGTTTCCTAATGAGACACTTCTGCGCTAGTTCGGAACAAGTGCGATTCGCTGCAGAATAGTGCTAAATTTACTTAAATTTCTTATTATTATTGTTGAACTATTTTCTAGATATTCAAGCATTAATCTCTCTAACAAACTCATTCATCTATAACAGGCGAAATCCGCTCATCGATTGCACCGCGCAAACCAGAACGTACGGCTAGCATGCGGGAGCGTGAAGCACAATTGGAATTGGCACGTAAACGACACGGCGGAGCGCGTAATGAGAACGCCGATAATATCTCGATTTGCTCGTCAAATGGTGATAATGTATCGTTCGATCAGAATAGCACATACAGCAACAACAACAACAACGCATACACTTCAACCAATCCCAATGGTGCCACCGCCACTACCACCAACAGCAACAACAACAACCGAAATATCTACGCAAACAATTCCTCCAACACAATGAGTCCACAACTTTCATCGGCCGATAGAGCTGCCACTCCTACAATGTCAGCGAGTGATGGCAAACCCCCGACCGGCAGCCGTACGAGTACCTTTGAACGTCGCAAAAGTGACCCAAAAATTTCAATCGCTAATAAATTGGAAATTTTTGAAAATCGCACAGCCAATACAACAATTGGCAGCAGCAACGCCTACCAAAAGCAACGAAGTACGTCCAACAAGCTTAAAGGATTCGGTGCGTAAAATAAATAATACCATCGACAATTACTTGAAAGACAAGCGGGAGTATGAAAATATGTATGAAATGGTGAAGAGTCCTTCATCGCCTCCACTGCCACCCACACGTTCGGTGGATTTAATAGCCGGTCAGCGTTTGCTGCCACCCCGACGCAACAATAACAACACAAGCAATTTATATTCCGATACAATGTCTGTGGCAAGTTATACGCGTAGCGAATATGGACCTGGACGTAACTTTGGTTTGAATAATAGCTTGGGTAAGCAAAGTGTTTTTTATTGAATCTGAAATTTTGATTTGCATTGCTGATTACTTTTTCTATTTGGACGAACACAGCCAACATTCCACGCATTATATCGGCGTCATATTGCGGCAGCGAAGTGGGAGAATTCGAATCTACGCACCTTACAGTTACTATGGCAGCGAAACAGGCGGCGATGTAGCTACCGATATCAATGATAGCGTATGGGGCATACCATCGGTAAGTCAAAAAGCCTGTACTTGACCTTAAGGGAACGAGCATCGTTAAAATCTAAAATAATCGTTAGACTTACATAGTGAAGACTTGGCGGCCGCCGTTGTGTGGCAGCAGCGTGCTTGCATACCACACAAATGTCTAAGCGGGGTCGCCTCTCCATATCGGTTTGGCCAACACTTAAAGTAAAGAGTATAATCCATATACATCACCTGATGCCTTCCGACTCTTCGGTTCGCATAATTTTGACACTATTGCTGACCAAACGCATGGCCTTTTTATTCCCAGCATAGTAAAATCAGGTAGGAGAACCACATGCCGATGTCTCGATAGGACTATGTGACCGACTGTCAAACCCCAGGCGGGTTAGCGGGTCAGAATATACCCGAGGTAAGTATGTATATCGTAAGAGGCGACTAAAATACCAGATTCAAAGGGCTGTGTAGCGCAACCCTTCAGGTTGCTAGCGCAATATATAGCTGCTCCAAACCCAATTGTCAACCTCACCTGTCCGCGGCGAATCCTGTTTCACCAAAAGACGAGGCTCTGGCGACCCCAAGCTCCTCATTGAACTTGGTGTGGGGAGGGAGGGATGGCCTGAAGGTTTTAATGTGGCCACATAAATCGTTCCCGAGATGGTCGGGATAGCACTTTAATGGTGTTGTGCTACCGGAGCGTACCGGATCACATCGATAACACTCTCCAAAGCCTTCGGTGAGCAACCTTATCGCTACAACAACAACAGCAACAACAACCGACTGTCAACTACCCAAATATATTTACTGGAACTAAAATATCGTTAACCATTACGGTAAAATCTGACAATGAATACAATCAAGAGAACCCGCTAATGGTGTTTTAATTGGAGTAATATTTAGTGTTAGTGGTCTTGGGCAGGCGCCGAAAAATTCTGGGTATTGCCTGTACTCGCGCTCGACTTAAGCGACAGACACTGGGGTAGGTTGCTGAGTAGCCAGTACACTGCGCTCAGAACAACCACAGGATGTATTGTTATGACATTTAATATCATCCGAAAATGCTCAGCATAAAACTGAGTGATGCGGTTCAGCATCTTACAACAAAGTCGTTTAATCTGAAGAGCTCGACGAGGCCGCCGGCTTTTTCCATACATAAAACAAAAGGCGCGACAAGCTCCGAAGAGATTTAAGGCCGAGCTTCTCTTCAAATTTGCGTCGTGTTCCTTTTTATTTTTCCTACAAATTGGCGGGACGGGACCTACTTGTTTTATGCCGACTCCGAACGGCATCTGCAAGGCAGATGAGTTTTCACTGAGACCCTTTCATGGCAGAAATACAATCGGAGTGCTTTCCAAACACTGCCGAGGGGCGACTCCGCTTAGAAAAATTTTCTTCTAATTGTTTCTAAAATTTTGATGTTGCTTTGGCCGGGGTGTGAACCAGGGTCTTCGCTTTGGTAGGCGGAGCACGCTACCACCACACCCCGGCGGCCGCCTTTTCCATACGGATTTTGTAAATTCAAGTTCCTTCAGGCCCGGCCATCTCAGGATCATACGTTATGCCGAAGAAGAACGCAAGTGTCCTAAGGATATCAATAACTGGCCTTGTTTTTACATACTAAGCTCAGCTTATCCAATGTGGATACAAACATCTCTTTCAGATGCATGTTTAAGCAACTTCTGTACCATTAAACACTCTCTAATGCTAATTGCTTGCATAGACGTGTAAACTAAATATACCGAATATTTCAACAATTCTAATTGTTGCTGTTGCTGTAGCGATAAGGACACTCCCCGAAGGCCTTAGGGGAGTGTTATCGATGTTGTGTTCCTTTCCGGATGCAGATCCGGTACGTTCCGGTACCAAGCCGACCATCTCGGGGACGATTGTTATGACCACATGCGACCTTCTTGGCCATACCGCCCTCCCACTCCCTAGATCCATGAGGAGTTCGGGGTCGCCAGATCCTCGGCTTTTAATGAAAGGGGATTCGTCACGGCAATGTGAGGTTGACAATTGGGTTTGGAGAAGCTATATATTGCGCTGGCAACCTGAAACGTTTGCGCTACACAACCCCTTAAATCTGGTATTTTAGTCGCCTCTTACGTTAGGCACACCTACCCCAGGTATATTCTGACCCCCTAACCCGCTGGGGGAAACAATTCTAATTCAAATACCCCGCTTACACGATAGTGGCACAAAAGACCGAAACGTTCCCGATTCGTAACAGTTCATGGATTTTGACTCTGTTATCACCAAATGTCCCTTCCATTACTCGTTAAGTAACGTTTCTTCAAAAAGTTTCCCAACTTGTGGACATGTGATTTCTCCAAGCGTGTCAATCAGCTTTCTTCAAGTTGATGTGTGGAAATTGAGAAGGCGGAAATCAGTGGGTTTTGTCGGAAATTATATCTCCGTTCATATTAGAAAGAACAAACACAATGCGATGGAACATTTTATAAGGCAATGTCTCGAGCTGTCTAAAAGGTAATACTTTTCCCCACATGTAGCTTCATTCTAAGACGTCTAACACTAGACGAAACATTTCTTATATTATATGTCCTACGGTTGTGGTGTTTCACTATTATTGATCTTAAACTAGCATTAATAGCAAATATATTTTAATTGACAGAAGCCTGATCTGGCAGGGCCAAACATTCTGACCTAACCACACTTACAAATATTTTCTCGGTATTGAACTTGAAACCCAATTTTTTTTTGATTTTTTTATTGATCTCAATTCTGGTCTAATATCAATCGAGCTGCATAACAGCCCTGAGAATAAAAAAAAATTAATGATATTTCCACGCCTCATATTTGTAATAATAATTCTAAACTTCCTCACGTTCTTTTAGGCCATCAAACATCGCGCAAAAGCTACAAATCGTTTGCGCATGCGCAAAGGACGCAGTGTTGTACACAAAAACATTGAAGACAATTATACTGCAGTAGTTGTAGCTAATCATGAGGCCTTAGCACAAGTGCTCGATCAGGTAAGTATCACTGAATTCACATATGTACATATATCTTCGGATTCCTAACTCTTTCCATTCTCCTGCAGCTACAACAAACACCAATTATACCACCCGCTTTACGGCCTTTAGCCAATGCCATCAATTTACGTTTTGAAGATTTCACCATTTTAGATGGCGCACAAGCATTTGTGGTTGGCAAAAAAGCATTCCATGCCGCAATTTGGACTACAGCACCTGTCACCCTTAGCGCTCTCAGCCGATTGTAATCAACTCTCTGGTGTCGGCGGTGAATTGAATCAACTATCCGGCGGTGTTTGTGGTGTACTTAATCCTATAACGGAATTTTGTGATTTAGTGCCCAGCTACCATTTACCGTTAATGCCATCAACATCAGTAACCCTGCTACAAGCAACAATTTCAGTGTTGCCACGTTTACAATTGGATACACTGCAAACAATTGGAGCGATACTTAAAGGAAAATCGCAAGTGCTGGACAATAGCAATTATAATTTCCGTGGTTCAATACCCAATTTGACTGCAGCTGGATTTAAGGATAGCACTAGTGCGAATGCTTTACGTAATGTGGTCTCTGTGCAAAATCTGAGTACGCTAAATGAAGAGTCATCGCTAGAGAAATGTGGCAGCATTTCGCTGGAATCAACGGGTGGAGAGCATAATGCAACAACAACTATGGCGGGTATGCCAGCCTTTGATGATGTTATGACACGTGAGGTGGCTTTTATAATGTTACAATTAGTGAATGGTATGAAGAATTTGCAAGCTAAGGCAATTGAAGAAAATGCCGTTAAGTCTATCGAATGTGGTGCTATCGAAGGATGTGGAAAACAAAGATCACAAGCGCGCCTCTGCGTATTGCAAGGGTGAGTTTAAATGTATAATCTATTCTAACCAAAAGTTTCGTAGAGATTGATCCATAAGCAAAAACGGGGATAAAAAACATACGATATTGGCTTTCGCAGTTTGCAATTGGGCCGGTTCTATCATATTTTTTGAGTAATTATGTAAAAAACTAAAATAGAAAATGTAGGCGTGATCTGCCGTCTTTTCTATTCAAACTGCATAATTTGTTTCCCTTTCAAGCTTATGTAACAGGTATTATAAGGGGCCAAAACGCCGATCTTCGAAAAAACTAAAAGCAATAAACTACACAGCTCTTCGAAACTTTTTAGCGAATTTGGTAATGTGACGCTTGGTAAATTATTCTCATGTAATTTGATGCCCTGAATTCGAATCCGTTATCAGAATATACCTCGCTGATATCAGATCCGCCCTAACCTCAAAAAATGATGTATCGAAATACTGGTTTTTTCGTTTTATGAGGTTGGGGTCGAACGACGGTCGCGCTAAGTTCAACGCATCACATGTCTAGCATTACCATATCCGCCATCCGTTTTTTTTGTAGCTGTGTAATTTATCTCTTACTTTTTTTTCGAACATCTGCCCCCTTGTTAAACCTATTATATAAGCTTGAATGGAAAAACAAGTATGCAATTTAATTAGGAAAAGGAGGCATACCACTCCTAGACCTTTAGTTTTTTAAACAAAATATATTACGATGTGTCTAATTTCGAACTTCGAAAGCCAAAATATTTGTTTTAGAAGTTAACTTCGACAAACAGGGAATTTACTCCTTACCTTATGTATGAACCCTTCAAAAAGTTTTGTTTGGAGGTATACTCAGCCAAGTGCTGTACTGTGTAAGAATAAATCAGTAGTCTTGAATAACTTTTCCTTTTCTCTCTCTCTCTCTTTCTCTCTTACACAGCAACAATAATGATGAAGACGAGCCAATGGGCACACTTTGTAAATGCGCACACATTGCACTCACCGAGCTATTGCCACATACCAAGATTACACCAATTATTGCCGATATTTTGTTGAAAGAACGTGCTGAATCTTTATCGAAATCAAAATCGGTATTAGAATTTGTACTTTGGGGACCATCAGATGTTGTGCTCTCCGGTTCGATTAAGGAACGTGAACTTGCTTTACAACGTTGGTTAGATTTAGAACGGTGCCACAGTACTACATGGTTTGGTGCGCACAACGAATCGAATTAACGGTTTACGATGAATGCCATTTAATGTTTTTGGTACGTTCAACGGCGAAAATGATGAATGATGCAGCGAAAATTGTATGTAATATCAACAACCGTTAGCGGAGCAAATTCAACATAAACAACAAATCGAATAGAGCTAGGCGTATTCAGTATGAGGTGGTGTTATAGCATCAGCTGATTTCTTCGTCTTAGTTATTTCCAAGTAACGTTTTGGCACAGCAAGATGTCATATAATCAAAATCAATACTAATTTTCTTTTCATTTGGCATACTTCTGCACAGCGAATTGGGTTGTATCCGCTTTGCCATCACCTTATATAGATTCGCTTTGGTACCGCGATTGTGAATAGGAAAGGAAGTTTTTTTCTTAACTTACTATTAGTAATGTAGTAATTAATTAGAGAGCGACCGATCATGGTTGAATGCAAGAGTTCGGCTCGGTTTCGTTTGGTGTTAAATGTTAGATTCGGCTTTGTCGGATTTTTGGCCATAGTTCTGTTTGACTTTAAAATCGCTGTTCAAGCATTCTGTAAAACTTGTAAATTATTGTTTATTATGTCGTAACAGGTTATAGCTCCGTTATAAATTGAGCTCTTATCTTACCTTCCATGTTAAGGCCAGAGGGCACGATCAATTGAAAAATTTATTTATTTCTGTCTATCCTACTTAAAGAAAATTGTATATAGATTATCTGTATATTGGAATATATTGGAAAATATTGGGGTTGCCGACAAAGTTGACAAAGTTGCAGAAGTGATTATTTTTTGTCAGCTGACTTCAGATTACGTATGAGATACTGCGAAAATTCTAGACAAAAAGGAGCATCGATAAACAGCACAGGAAGGAGAATTAAATCGTATCAAAGTTGCTTGGCGGAATTTATTTTTTTTTCTTCATTCGGGCTCTTGTCGTTTTCGAGGCGAGCTGGAAGTAAGGAAATATGCGGCGAGAACAATTCGGTTTATTTTAGTCTCTATATCGACTGCTACGTGTAATATCACCCTGTCTTGGCAGCCAGTTCGAAAGCACTATATATTACACCTTTTTTCAGAATGACCTATGTCAGCTCTAAATGCATTGCGGATTTAGGGTAATCGCCCTTTAGCCGAATTGTAATTTGAGAAATCAATTTTTGAAAACTTAACTTGCGGGCTCAATAGAATGTAAATCAAATGCCCGTATATTTGACAAAGGCTCTTATTTACAACGCGAATTGTACTAAAGATGCTGGCAACCTGGTATGTCCGCCATAGAGCTATCTCATTAGTGAAAATAGGGCACTGCGTGCAAAGAGATGAATCTGTTATTCCTTATTCCCTATGCCTACATAGTAAATGGTTAATGAGATTTAATTAAAGAAATCTAGTATGGCTGATATGT
>JARSSU010029824.1:0-44385 GCA_029619165.1 Eurosta solidaginis | reverse complement strand
TAATTGTTGTCTGAAAAAAATGTATAGATCGATATTATATATAATATAACTCATACAACCGATTGTTCAGATAACAAACTTTTCGTAATTTCTGCCCCATTTTAACAGCTGAAAGCTTAAAATTTCACCGAATGCTTACGTATATAGCATATATTGTTGTCTCAGATCGGTGGTATATATATTATATACCCCATATAAACTGTCATTTCTGCCCCCTTTTTTACGGCTAGAAGCTTCAAACTTCATCAAATATTTACGCTTACGTCATATATTGTTGAAATAAGTGATTCGTAGTCATGGTTTTTACATGCAGACCACAAAAAATGTGAAATTTATTTATCTTAAAAATTGCTTAGGTACATATGTACATCTGTTCACTATATATTTCTTATCTTATACAGCCGATTATTTGGATATTACGAATGGGGTAAAATTTATTTAAATTCTTGTTCAGCCCCATTCATGAAAGGGATGAAGTCTTAGGCTGTGCCCGTCCCGTGCTTACTTGTTCAATTTAGGATGCTATTTATTTTGTAAAAATCGCAATCCAAGGTCGTCCGACAATAGGCATTGTGGATATAACTCACCCCTTTCCTTCAGTGTAGTCATCCTTTCGAAGCAATTATGCGTTGCAGGCAACAATTAGCTATACCCAGTTGACAGTAGAAATTTTCCCTTTTATTTTTTTTAATATTTGTTATCGATTGTAATTTGATGTACCATATTTTGATCTGATTTTAATGTTTTATGTGGCTGCATAAAAAATAAATAATTTAACGTTTAAAATTTTTTACAAATCTTGTTAAAACTTGAGTGCACATGGTGCGATATCGATGCGTTTCATGTAGTGTGTTTTGATCTTATCTAATCATATACTGTGCAAACTATGCCCCAGAGGATGCCAAGGACATTGGCGAAACGTAGGGAGTTAAGTGGAGAAAAAGTTTATCTTTTTTTCTTGCACGACCGCATCAGCTTATTAAAAACTAACAAACTATGTGTTGTCATATGACCTCACGCAAACAGCCAGGTATAAACTGAACTTTACATAGTAGTTTTTATTACTGCTGTAACCTTCACTCCGGTACAAGCACCTTTTGGTACAAGGCCGACTAAAGCTTATCTAATTCTTATGATATGATGTGATATTAGTTCGTTATGATATAATAAGAGCCTAAGTAGTTTTTTAGAATATATGATATTTTACGCTGAGCTGCATGAAGAACGAATAATTTAACTTTACTTATTTTCATTTTTTACAAATTTTGTTATTAGCTGAGAGGGCATGATGCGATATCGTTGCGGTTGATGTAGTGCGACTAACGCTTATCCAATTCTTATCATATGATGTGATATGTCTTTGATATGATGTTATCATATGATTTGATATGACTTTGATATGATGTGATGTGGAGTGATATATAATAACCTGACCAAATGTTATGTCCAATAATACTTAATTCAAAATGTGGTGTAATCTGTGTTGACCTTATCTAATGTTGTGATATTATCTTACCTAGTGTGATATAATTTTATAGGGAATAAACTCATGCAAATGATACAAATTTGTGATATGATATAAATGCACCCATCGATGTCACAACTGATCTATTTGGTACATATACGTTCAATTAGATAGCTATTGTCTCCCTTCACCATTATTCTCACCATTACCATCATTATTATTTTCATTTTTATTATCATCATCTTTACTACACTATTTTTCCTCTCTTCTTTCATTTGTATTTTTACTTTTCCCTTTCTGATTCCAAATTTTCATAACAACATATGGGTTTGATCTTAGACGATGTGCGGTGATATGATGGATTAGAGCGAATTTGACGCAAATGCTTGCCATATGACATTTTACAATGTAATTTGGAATTGATACAAAAATTGTATCTACTCTAATTTATATATATCATTTGATCTTATATTAACTGATTTTATATTATATCATTTTTAAACTAATTGAATGTACTTCACATAAGTAAAGTGATGTGATATCTTTAGGCGTGAGAAAGTGGTTTTTCACAGTCAAATTTCAAGCAACTCCCTAAAGCCCTTGAGCACACCACTGACTATGAATAAATGAATGCTACTTACGCACATTCACACGCAGCTTAAACTGAAAGCAAGCAAAAGTAAGTAAAATGTAAAATATAAACTTGTTGTTATTGTATGTATAACATTTATTAACTTGTTGCTGAAAATCGTTGATTTTATTTATTTGCAGACTGGTCTTATGGTTTTCATGCTGTGCACAGTATTTTGCATTATAAATAAAAGCGTTTATTAATTTTTGTTTCTTTATAGAACACTATAATAATAATCAATTTGTTGGATTGTCAACAAATATGTAGGTTAATGAAATAGTTTCATATAAATGTTGCTCATACGACATGTTACACCCTCATACCGCGATCTGAGATACCATGCAATTCGGTTCACGATTATACCCAAATTGATATCATTCTCAGAAGTTAGTACACATCAAGCTGAGAATCGAACTGATGGACTACCGATTGGTGATATCACAATGCCTAATGCAAAGCAGTCCCTAAGTCTGATTCAGACTTTCTACCTAGACGTTGGCTCTGTAGATATGTTTTATGTTTTTAAAAGAGATTTGCAAATTTTTAAAATTGGATTGCCTCCGGATATTATAACATTTTTTTTTCTAAAAATTGTTCTTATCTCAGAAAGCGCTCAACTGATTAGATGAAATTATGTACATGTACAGTGTATCACATTTTAAGACTTTTTACCGAGATGTTGCTACTAAGGATGTTTTTACAAGGTTGTCACCTATTTGATTTAAAAGAAATATTGATTAATACGTCAATGATAAGTATGTGTCGAAGAAATAGTATTTAACGGCGTATTTTAATACGAGTATTCCTTAATGGCCCCACCTGATATTATTATATTAGCATATTTCTTTCTTTATCCACCAATCTCTGAAACAGCTCTTCCCTTGGGGATATCTGTGTCCATATGTAAGGAATTACATTCTAAGTCCTCTTGGTTAAGTGTTGCCACTGAGGATCTATATACAAGGTTGTCAAATATTTTAATTATTTGTTAATTAAACGACATATGCCAATATGGGTATCAAGAAAAAGTCTTTAGTGTCGTTTTTCGTCGAGTAGGGCATCCACCTAATCTTACCACTTGGTCCTGATTAGATATGTCAATATTGGTACCAAACGAAAGCTATTTTACGTCGTGGTATTACCGCCTAGGGTTTCCACGCTATCTTATTATGTTTAATTTTTAGGTAATCGCTCTCATGTCGAAGCTGCTGAACTTATTTGGATGAAATTATGTATGCGGATAGTTAGATATAATTATTATAATACTGATGATGTCGTGGCAAAGGTTTCCACATATTTCAAATTTAAAACAACTTTTAAAATATTGCATACGGACCAGCAAAAGAAAAATATGCCACTGTAATACAATTATTTCCAAATTCCTAGGGTTGTCACCAGACGCAACTATATACATATATATTTACTTTGTATATCCACTGCTATCTAACGAAGAGCTCTATCCCATGAAACATAGTCTATGGAGAGTATATAAGGTTCTTCTTGTGACTAGATTTTCCACTCTTTATTTCTTTAAAGGGGTACTTTTTACAGACATCACGAGCCGAAGGTCTGTGTTACATGTGCTCCCTCTATTGTAATTTGGTGATTTATCACCTCTTTTCTATATAATAATAATAATAATACAGACCTCACAAATAACAGCGATAGCAAAATTAAGCGTCTAGTTGATAACGACCACTGCTGATGCACATACTGCCTTAAATGGAACACCTTTTTTGATAGAGAAAGAGGCACAAGCACTTGCGTAGCACTTAGACTTCAAAATATTTCTGAGCCAAAGATGGCAAACGTGGAGGAGCATATGAAGTTTGTAGAAAAATTCATCAAAAATACTGTGTTGCAACTACATGTCCATTGTGGGGAGAAGTTTTAGGGAAACAAGGCATCCGTGTACAGACTCTGGTTTGATTCACGAGTAGATCAAAATTTTATGGCGAAAAAACGGGAGCTGGCCGAACTTCAAGAAATCGATACATATGAGGTGCTATCTCGCTATTTTGTAGGCAAAAATCCATGCAGTAGAAATTTGCGGTAGAGAATGTCTACGAAGGGGCTTATCCCCGAGTAGTATCCTCATTATGTCAGACTGCCAGGCAGCCTTATGCGCCTTGCACTCTTACACAATTACTTCTTAGCTAGTGGATGCAAGCATTGGAGTCGAAACTGATATCAGAGCCAAAGACAAGGTTTTGTTGAGATGGGTTCCCGTGAATCAGGGACATGAAGGTAATGAACAGGCAGACTATATAGTCAAGCGTGGTGCTGTAGCACAAGGGCTTACACTATGGAAAATAAAAATAACTGGGAAACAAAGCAGCTCAGGCGGCACTCGCCGAGGGCAAAGTCCAAAGTATTAACCAAACTCATTAAACTCACTCTACCTCAACTTCGATCTGGATATTGTAACAGGTTAACCTATCCAGAACCCATCCCTACATTCTTAATGTAGGTCCTGCTTGCAATATGTCTCCGCACCCCTCTCACTCTGGTCCACCCCTGTTGAAACTGCAAATTTCCTTGAACTCTCTAGAGTATATTGATGACAATTTGTGAGGGGTTGCGCCTATTGGATGAGGCGAAGCACTGCTACAACAATAACAACAACATATCACCTAAGTAAACTAAATGAAACAATACACAAATCTGTCGCTTTTACGAGCAGGAGGATGAAATGCCAGTTTACATTCTCTGCGAATGCGTCACTCTAGTAAGACAGAGATTTTAACATCTATGTGGCGTGACTCTTAATCCCTTCGTGATGTGGAGTAAAAAGCCTGATCTAAATAAATGTCTCAGTGCATCGCCTAATAATATTAATAAAAATCTATCTGTTTAAAAAAAGTTGCCACCTATTTAAAAATAAAATTAAAATGAAATCAAATACGCATATTTTGATATCAATTGAACAGTGTTTTACGTTTACTAAGTTATTTTAGTAGTCAAAAAGGCAAATTTTTAAGTACCACCTAAGCTTTTTATATATTAGCCGCTTTTTTTTTACACGCGTATATGTTTCGTTTGCCTATACTCAGTTAGATAATGCTTAGGAGACCCATCTGGCGGCTGTGGTTAAACAACTAGCTGCAGCAACAGGGTGTACCGAAAAGCGGATACACAACCCTCTGTTGTACTTCTGTGTATAACATGTAGCTGAATCAATAAATAGTGGACGCGCATAAAAAAAAATGTAAGGCGCGATAACCTCCGAAGAGATCTAAGGCCGAGCTTCCTTTCCAATTTGCGTCGTGCTCCTCTTGATTTCCCTACAAATTGGCCGGACGGGACCTACATGTTTTATGCCGACTCCGAACGGCATCTGCAAGGCAGGTGAGTTTTCATTGAGAGCTTTTCATGGCAGAAATACAGTCGGAGCCCTTTCCAAACACTGCCGAGGGCGACCCCGCTTAGAAAATTTTTCCTCTAATTGAAAAACTTTATTTCTAAAACTTTGATCTTGCTTTGTCCGGGGTGTGAACCCAGGGCATATGGTGTGGTAGGCGGAGCACGCTACCATAACACCACGGTGGCCGCCCAGTGGACGCGCATAGAATACATAAATTAGTGCAGAGGGTGAAACATAGACACATATTTCAGTTACATCTGAGTATAATGCGTATTGAAATTTAGTAGTACTAATTTTATACGTAGCAATTTCAGAGGTGTATTTAAAGTTTGTCGCTTAGCAGTCCATATAAATTTTAAGCGTAAACGTATATAGATGACAAAAAAAACACAGCTATTGTGACAAATATTAGCATCACTAAGCTGTTAGTAAATAATCACGCAACAACAAAAACATGAAACAGCCACTCTTATGTACGTGTACACATTAAAGCTAGCAACACTTATGTGAAGGCGACGAAGAGCTATTTCACACGCACAGATGTAGTCATCAGCCGAAGTAGTTACTCACACATACACACGCATATGGCTACAAATATACATATACTTGTATAGCTGGTAACTAACCAAGCAGGAGATACAAAAGTTCTAGAAGGTGAAACGTCTAGACCTTATGATAAATATGCGAACGAAGCAACGGAGAGTATAAAAGCAGCGCAAGCTGAGTAATCAGTTATCAATTTGATTTAAACGCGTACTACACCCAAGTAAGCTAAATAAAGGCCATATTGCAATACTGAATATTGGAGTGATTTATTCAACAGCTTAGCGATTCGAACGTTAGCAGAAGGTCTCAAATAAGCGGAATTCCACAAAAATTCGTTACAATATTTATTTCTTTGTAATTCACTATAATGACGAAAACGTTTTAATCCATTTGGATCACAATTTATATGTAAGTAATGCGCTAATACCAAGCCATCTTATTTAAGCGTTGCCAATTGTAGCATTTTGAAAAGGTTGCCACCTGCTTGAAATTAAAAAATTAAAGTTATTTAATTTAATATTGATTTAATTTCGATAAGTTTAAAATAAAACAGTTTTACTGTAAATCAAACAACAAGAAACCACAACAACAGCTTATACACTTTTGGACTAATAAAAATCACACATACGCAAGTGTAAATAAACATAAAATATAAGCCAGCGAAGTGAAATAGTGTCACTTGATTGCTGGTTACCATTGAATGAAATGGCTAAATACGCCTAAAATATCAGATCCGGTTCTAAATATTTTGCGTTATAAATAAATATAATTATTCACATGTAGTGAAGGATTTCGTATCATAAGTATTTATATGTGTATATTTATACTCAGAGTAGTTGCATTATGTACGTATGTATGTAGTTTAAATGAGATCACATGCACTCATTTACAAAATTTGTATTGATACAGTTATTAATGACAAATTAAAAAATTAATTACGCTTGAAGTTTTCAGATTTTTCGTGTGAGTCTTATTTCACAACAAAGTTCATTGGTGTGTTAAATTTTAAAGTTATTATATTAAAGTTATTAGTTAATAGTTCAATTGAGTGCTTTGATGCGATTACTGGTGGGTGTAGCTTTTAGAAGCTGCATATTTGATATTGATTTTTTAATCGCGTTTGCTGCGAATTCACTAAGAAAAATTATCTCAACATATTTTGTCACTGTAACCATATTTAGTTAGAAAATCGAACGACTCCTAATGTGGAGCCTACGTATTACGTAATATGTGAAAACAATGAGTATTAAATATTCATACCTATATAAGTATACTCGTACATAATCTATCAAACTCTCCATCTCTTTTCTAGAGTTTAGTCTTATATAAAAATTACTTAATTGGCGTTAAACTATTAAAACTACTAATATTAAGCAAGACTTTGTCACAATTTTAATTGGGGGTGAAGTTTTCCGTGGCGGGTCCCAAGCCCAGCGTACAACTCGTTCAGTGTGGGTATGTGGTATTCTGAGGATACAGACACCTGCTTGCATCCGCCCCTATTGGTGGTACGGCACTTCTGATGACATCCTCCAGCCTATCACCAAACAGCTGTTCATTGGCTACACATGTAGTGAGCTGCTTGAACCGCATACAAAGGAATCGGCCTGGTCACTCGCGGGTGAATGGTGGCCAGAAGCTTTTCTCTATTACGTGAACTTTACACATGGCTTCACTCTCCAATACTAAAATAGTTACAAATAACACTAAAAAACACTTACCAAAAATGAGAAAAAAATGTTCTAAAAAAAATGTTCTTTACATTGCGGAAAATTCCAATTTATTGAGTAAGTATTTCCTATTTTTGCATAAAACTTTTTATTAATTTAAGAGAAAATTGTTTTACTTTTAAGAAAATGATTCCTATAAAAAAGGTAAAAAAACATCTTATTTTTTGAGAAACGTTCTTGCGTAGAGTTTCTATAGCGCGAAATCAATCCCATTTCTTCCTCGTTTTCAGGAATTTTTAATAATTTTTTTTAAGTGTAATATAAGTCATTTTACAAATTTTTTCTTTCACTCCCTCTCTATCTACGTTTTACTTTTCTTTGTAGCTTTACTCTTGCTCTTACCCTCTCTGTAGCTCTACCTTTCCTTCTTTTTCCTCTAGCAATCCCTTGCCCTCTGCCTGGTTCTCCTCTGCTCTCACTCGGTTTACCCTTCCTCTTTTCTTCTTTTTCTACATCTTTAATTGCCAACTCAATTCTCAACTTATCTTTTTTCTTTCTTTTTTACATTCCCGTCTTTCTCTCTCTGTTCGGCTCATATCATGCTTCTTTCCCACACCTCTTCTATTTCTCGTCTTCTACTCTGCCTCCTTTTAGTTTACTTTATCCCTCTTTCTTCCATTCACTTCTCTTCAATTCCCCTTTTCTATCTCTTCTTCTTCCGCTTTATTTTCTTCTTACTGCCTTGCATTTTCCGCCTCCCTCTCTCTTCAGTTCACCCAAACTATCTCCTCGTCCTTCTAATTATCCACTCCTTTTCCTCTAATTCTTCCTTTTCACTCCTATCCCAATTTGTTCTCTTTTCTCCCTCTTTCTCGCTTTCTCACTCTCCGTCTTTCCATCCCTATCTTTTTTTGTCTCCATTTCCATCTTTCAACCTAGCCACCATTCCTTTTCTTAACCGCTCTCCTCACTATTCCTACTTCTCTTCTCTCGTTTTCAATCTGCATTTATTTCCTTTGCTTTTGCCTTTTCCTCTGACTTTTACCTTTTTTTAAAATACTCATCTTTACCCTCTTCTCCCTGTCATGCCGTCTCATCCCATCTTCATTTTCTGTCTATCTTTCCACCTCAACGCTGTTAGGCAGAGACAGATTTTAAATACTTCATACAAAAAAATTAAGATTACCGACACTACCAAAGCGGTTGATGAGAGCGGTCATGAGACTGCAACATGCTTTCAATGTCTATATGCCCCTCAGAGGAATACTAAGAGGCTGGAAACAGCTATATCATAGATCTACGTTAAATAATATTAGTGGCTTGCTCAAGTGACATATCGACTGCTCTAAAAATGAGTAAAAGATGCGCTCGGTGCCACCATCAAGCAAAGTAACTTATACTCTTTGAGAAAACGTGGATCGGGACTCTTGAAACAAGGAGATCTTGAATGTTTTCTTACTGCATACGGGATTATTTCCCGACATTCTCTGGATCATCGGAGCTTTGTCGGTATATTTTCGCAATTAATATAGGACTAATTAACGGATCCTTAGGAACTTTTTCGGTACCGTTTCGCTGTTTTGATAACATGTCGGGACTAACTCCATACGATTTCGGCATTGTTTTCGGGACAATTTCGAGACCATCTTAGGATTGTTTTGTGACTAGCTGCGAACAATTTGAGAATGGTGTCCGGGAGTATTTTCAGTCAGTTTTGGAAGTGTTTCGGGGCAATTTCGGGATTGTTTTAAAAATGTTCGAACTATCTGCGAATCTAAGGACCACCCTAATACACGCATAGTATTTGTACGAAAAATATTTATATCAGACGCAACCTATTCACATTTTTCACGTGCGTATGTTGCATTTGCGGGTTCGTAATCTGCAGGAGTTGATCGCATTGGAAAACCTGAGGTGAGTCGGGGTGCCGCAACGGTGACTTATACATACGTAAAACGTGTTTATATTCAATTAACGTCTAAAGTAAATAAGCAAATGAAATCGATATTCAAACGAGAAACTAATTTTTCTTGGGACATTATCTTAATATGTATATATGTATGTAAGTACATAAAATACCTCTATAGTGTGTTAGAAGATTTGTTCCGATACGAGTTTGCATTTAGAGCAACTTATTTATTTATTTACTATGCCACGATAACTTGGCGAATTCCATTGCGTCTTTCCTTTCACTTCTTCTTTTGGGTTGAGTATATGTATTTAAGTACATTTTTATATGTGTATTAATGTATATGCCTACTCGGTCGACTTAAGCCGATTTCAAAACTAGGTATACGCCAACAATTTGAAACGATGTAATTTGAAATCCTATTAACGGACCATGGCGAAATAGTTATGAGATGACTAGAGTATATTAGAGCCGTCGGAGCTGGCACACTGAAGACTGTGTGGGAGCTTCGATGAAATACACCAAACACATCAATGACCAGCACCTGCATAGTGTCCTTTCCCCGCTCTCTAAGACCTATTTTAGTTATTTGTTAGTTTCAGTTTTACTGGCTAAGTGCAAAAGCGAAAACTTGAAGACGGGCACCGGTGCGTATACGTAACATATATACAAACAAACTACTAAACTACGTACGGTCAGATTAAAACTTGACTCCGACATGACACATGAAATTTCGTTGAATTAAATTTGTTTATTTATTTATTGGTCCTGCATTGTCCACTTTTTCAAAATTGCTGACCTATATACCAAATTTTATAAAGGAATATCCCAATATTTATGATGCTTATAAAAGTTAATACCGTTTTGCAAAATTATAACGTAAACAATCGCAAAATGATGATGGTCGGTAAATCATCCCGAAGCAGTTTTGATATTAAAAATAGTTTCGAAAACAACCCTATATCATATGGATATGGTTGGTTGGTTGCTGTGCTACGCGGCTATGGAGCCGGGCCCAAGTATGCTCTAGGCGCCATTTTGATGCACTTCCTCCTGGAACCAATTACGTTTTGGATTGATGTACCCTGCGTATAGTTTTACTCAAATTACTTGGTTAGATTAATAAACCTACTGATGTCCTTGATTAGGCAGTTTGACACCGCCCTTAAGTCCGGAAACACATAACTGCCTAGAGTTCGGGACCGAAAATTCGCGAGGGCTGGGCACTCGCAGAAAAAGTGAGTAACCGATTCCTCGGCACCCTCCTGTCTACAGCTCCTACACCTCTCATTGTAGGGGATACCCATTCTATTCGCGTGTGTGCCAAACGGCCAGTGCCCTGTAATAGTGGCCGTGATTCTGTATATTTCCTTCCTAGACCTATTAATAGGTTATCGGTTCTTTTCTGGTTGTAGTCTGGCCATATTAATTTTGGTGATTCTACAGGTGTCCGTAGAGTACCAATCGCGGATTGCTATTTTCCTTAGATAGGTGAGAATGTCTCTTTGAACTGATGTGAGTGGTTTATGCACCGCGACTGTTTCCGTGATGTCTAACGATGCTCCTTCCTTTGCTATTTCATCCGCTTTTTCGTTGCCGTCAATGTTCCTGTGGCCGGGTACCCAGCTGAGAGTGACAGCTGCCTGGTTGGCTGCTTCACGTAGCACCCTCTTACAGTTATCGACGGCTTAAGAGGATGTGTACGGTGATTCTAACGCTTTGAGTGCCGCTTGGCTGTCGGAGTATATAACTACCTCGCCGTCTATCCGGTTCTGCAAAAGAAAGATGCAGTCCCCCCTATTCCTTGCAGCTCTGCTTGGAAGATGCTGGTTGTCTTTGGAAGACGGATGGGGATTGCGACTTTTAGTTGGTTTGAGTAGACACCTGCACCGACGCCGCAGTCCATTTTGTACCCGTCAGTGTAGATTGAGGTGGCCTCCTCCCTGCCAACTCTGTCGTCCGCCCAATCCGTTCTAGAGGGTATATGCACCTTGTAATTTCTGTCGAAAATCAGTGTTTTTGAGAGGTAATCTGTTGTCGAATTAACATCGGTGAGCCTTGCTAGGATGTCACTGTGTCCATAACCTTTTTCTTTCCAGCATTTAGACTCCCTTAGTCTGATGGCTGTGCTGATCGCTGTATATTTGATGTGGAGGGCATATGGATATAGTTTAGACATTGTTTTAAAAAAACAAACCCCGAAATAGCCCTAATATGATCCCAGCAGCAATTCCGAAAATAATAAACTTTCCCAAAAAATGGTCTCGAAAACAATATCGAAATTATCCCGAAATATTCCCAAAACGAGCTGAAATAGTCCCCGAAACAATTCTATAATCAAATATACGATTTTTTCCAAGATCACCCATTTACCAAAACATCACATATAAATGTTGACCCGTTTGGAGACTGAATTAAAACTCAACACTATAGTAGACAATACCACAGATAAATTTTGTTCTGGTTTGGAAACAATTAAGTCGTGCCATACAGAGGTCCAAGTGCAGATTACACTTTGGCGTTTCAGTCTATTAAAGTCTGAAATTTAATTGCTATGTGACACCACTAAACCGATTCCAATCGGGACTAAAATTATATCGACTGCTGCGTGAAATAACATCCTTTCTCTGCTGCCAGTTTTTATACGCTCTATATCAGAATATTTTTCAAAACTGCTCTATCTCAGAATTCGGTTGAAGACCGCCTATATTTTTTCTCACTTTTTTCACAAACACCCAATCTCACCTGAAAGTGTATTAAATTTTAGCACTCAGAAAATGGCGAAATTCGAAAAATCTCTAAAAACTGAAAAATTACAAAAAAAAACTTTTTTTTGTGTTTTTTCCGAAAAGTACATTTAAAAACAAATTTAAAAAAAAAGATCCCAAATGGTCAATTTTTGAAAAAGTTATAGCATTTTGAAAGCAAAAACGGTGTTTTTTAAAAATTCATAACTTTTTTGACTTCGATGAAAAAATTTGAAAAAATTCTGAAAAACGTCTTTCGTAAGCTAGAAAAATAAGAAAAACTTTCAGCCAATTCTAAAGGGGTCGGGTTCAAAATTGGTCGAAATGGGATGGAATACCCCATATATATATTTAATATTGTCTCCATAACTTCGAAACTATCATAAAACACATTCTGCAAAGTTGTCCGCGATGGTAGCTTATACAGCGAAACGAGGGTATATACAAAGTTACAACACCCTTTGTCATACACTATGGGAAAAGGTGCTGTCAAAAGCCTTTTACGTGATGATGGATCTTCATATGTTTTTTCATATAAAAATCAATCTTATTTGGCGAGCTATGTGAATCTAAATTTGCAGTTGTATGCGATCGTTCTAGATGGTGAAACAAATTGGACGTATTACCACTAGTTTTATAACATTTTTTGCAATAGTGGCATTTTGCAAAAGTATTACTGATTTTGTCAAAATGGATACATATACGAATATATGTATATATGTGTATATAATATGAAAAAAATAACGTACTTTTCACATTGAACTTTTGTAATAATTTTTCAATATTCATAGCCACCAACTTGATAGGTATTCATCTAAAATAAACACAAATCTGACATAATGTATGTAATTTTATTTATTCATGTTTTATTTGCCTTAACAAAGTTTTAGACGCTGGTAATTTTGCCTCTAGAAAAAGAAATAAGAAATGGGAATACAGTACTCGATATTTAGAAAAAAACATCGATAATCGCACCATGAACCTGGTACTCGATGTATCGATATTTATGTCGATAATTTGCAGCTCTACATCAAGGGCCTTAGGCTAATGTCTTATGTACATATCTACAAGAATAAATAAATAAATGTAAGGCGTCGAGCTCCTATTTCTTTTTTCCTACAAATTGGCGGGATGGGACTACTTGTTTTATGCCGACTCCGAACGGCATCTGCAAGACAGATGAGTTTTCACTGAGAGCTTTTCATGGCAGAAATACACTCGGAGTGCTTGCCAAACACTGCCGAGGGGCGACCCCGCTTAAAAAAATGTTCTTCTAATTAAAAAAAAATTGTTTCCAAAGTTTTTTATGGTGCTTTTCCCGGGGCGTGAACCCAGGATCTTCGGTGTGGTAGGCGGAGCACGCTGCCATCACACCACGGCGGCATCCATCTACAAGTATATATGTACATATATCTACATTGTGTGTAAATTTAATTTCTCAAATATTGAATTATTCGTTTATTACGATGGATACGACAAATTCAGATTCGTTCAAATTATAACACCCCCTTAGACCCTCCCGACCCCACATCCAATCCATCCAGCACATGACAGATATACATACAGATTTATGCGTACCTTAAAAAAACGCAATGAATGCATGCGTATTCATAGATATATTGGCTTGGGAGTGCAGTTCAGTGTCCTGCCATGGATTGTTTTGTAATTTGATTTTAATTTCTGTATACCAAAACTAAACAGACTAAAATAAAGCGCGTAACCTACTTTTGAACAAGTTTAGTTTAGTTCAGTTGGTTTCAGTACCATTTCCAACTCAATTCAATTTACATACGATTTGGTTTAGTGCTTGTTACTGTGACTTTAGCACGCAGTCTCTGTAACATGCCTTGGCGTGGTTTATGTAGATATTTTAGTTGACACACGCACGCATGCGTGCCTTGCGCCTGCCTTGCAACTGCGCCTTCGCCATTGGTGAAAAACTGCATCTCTCATTATGTAAGACTATGAACACAGCCGGGCGTACTTTATAGCCAGTAACACTACGTCACATGCATCTACTCCTCATACTACATACAATATACATATATGATCTCAAGTTATATTTAATGACATACATACATACATACAAACATATGGACATATAGACAAAAGCAGACCAACGCCAAATTATATATTCATATCGATTTGCATGACGAAATTTTTGGAATAGCCTAAAGTTTTTGATTTTCTCTTTAAAATTTATAGCTGTAAATTCGCATATGAAGCACGCACACACATACATACATAACTTAATTGTGAAAATATGGTAGTCGAACGCCAATAAAGTGAAACTATGGGATCATAAGTTCATTTGTTCGTATCTAAGAAATAATATTAAAATCTGCATACATAAATTTTTGTCTGTTTCTAAAAGAAATATAACACAACCCAAACTGTGATAAAACTATTCGCTTATTTGCATTTTAATATGCTGGGCAGCTGTGGAAAGTTTTTGATTACCAAAGAATGGTAAATCAATGCGTATATGTGTATGTGAAGCAATTTGTACATGAAGAAACACTTTAAGATGTTTTAGACCTTTCAAAGTTTTATACGAATTCCTTAGCTGATATCATATAAAAGTGTACTGATGTGATGTGGTGTGAAACATCTGATACGATATGATCAAATGATGTAAAATTATTATTTCCAATAAGATTTTTTACTGCCGATTTGGATAAGTTATTGCCTTAGCAATAGGCTTGCTGTTAGCATATACTTTCATTGAGTAAACTGCGACTTAAGCTTAGGTTGGCTTAGTGTGGCTTCCCCCCAGCAAAGCAGTAGGGCACACTTAGACCGACAAGCCATTGTTTACTTTATTTAGTTTAGTTTGGTCCATACGTGTTCTGACCAGGACAGGGCAGCTGTCAAGGAGTTGTTCAACACTTTTTACCTCGTCCTCGCCGCTTGAGCTCCGACGGAAATCTCTGCTATTATTTGGTCGTGTAATCCTATCAGGCAGCTGCACATTAATATTCCATTTAAGGGGTCTTAGCTCACTGCCCAGGTATAACATTGTCAACTTATCTCCGCGTTATGACATCTGAGAAGCATCGGGAAGTAAGACTTTTTACGCAACAGCCAAAATCTTTCAAACAGTTGTGTGACAACTAATGCTTATGATGAGAAGGTCGTAGATTCAAGGGGTTACCAGCGCAATATATAGCTTTTCCAACCCAATTGTCAACCTCCTATCCATGGCGAATCCTGTTTCATTAACAGCCGAGGCTCTGGCGACCCCGAACTCTTCATGGATCTAGAAGGTCGGATGTGGTCATACCAAATCGCTCCCGAGATGGTTGGGCTTGGTACCGGAACGTACCGGATCTGCATCCGGCAAAGGATCATCAACATCGATAGCGAGAGGGACACTCCCCGAAGACCTTGGAAAGTGCTATCGATGCTGATGGTCCTTGCAGGTCCGGTACGTTGCGGTAACATGCAACATTGAGGTGCTATTTGGTATGACCACTTCAAACCTTCTAGGCCAAACCGCCGTTCTACCCTCTAGATCCATGAGGAACATGGGTCGCCAGAGCCTCGGCCATTAAAGAAACAGGATTCGCCACTTGTAGGTGAGGTTGACAATTGGGTTGGAAAAGCTATATATTATACTGACAAAAAGGTTGCGCTACACAACTCCTTGAATCAATTTGGTATTGTAGTCGCCTCTTGCCACACGCATACCTGCCTAAGCCTCCTAACCATCTGGTGGTCAATAAACTCCCTTTTCGCCCTCCTTGACAAATTTTTATTTAATTTGTTTATTTATTTTTTCTTTTTCAAGAGGAATCTATCAGTACGTTTAAATAAGACGAAACGTTTCAATTTGCCAAAATTTTACGTATTCTTCTCTTCGCGCGGATAGAGCCGCGGACAAGGGCTGGAATACACATAAACATAATGTAAGTAAAGTAAATCTTTCAAGTGCCAATTTCTGGAAGCAATGACTTCTTGCAAACACAATTTTATGCCCAATTGTATGGTCAAGCTTCAAGATAACACAATGAATTATAGTTTTTGATAAGCTTACAAAATACAAAAAACTTTCGATCTATTCCAATAACAAGGTTTTTTCCTTCCCTGAAAAATTAAACAGTTTCCTTAGCAAAGTTTTTTTTATTCCTGAATATTTAATAGCTGAAAACGTTCAGAAATTTCCTTTCTGAAAAAATATTAAGCCTGTACCTGAAATATGTAAATTTCGCATAATACTAGCATATAACCAAACGAGAGTAAATTTGCATGTAAAGTCAATGCTTTGGATAACCACTGCTTCAGTTTTTCTATAAAGCTTATGAGATGATCAAAATTCAAAACAGAATTTTACTTTATACTTTAATTTTTGTCGAGTTAATTTTTCTTGTTCTGTTTTCCTTTTTTATCTTACAAATTTTGAGACAAGAACTACCAAATGTAGTTTTTGTGTTTGTTTAATATAACTAGCGTATTCAGCAGAATTTTCCCGCCAGAAAACAGGTTTATCCATGTGTAAAAAGGGATCCTCGCATCCAGTCTTCCAGTCTATCCCGTTCTCTTCTACTTTATCCTCAATTATTCTTTCTTATTTGTCTCCCAAGCTTTTTCCACTTACCTCCCTCCCTCTTCCAAACCCTTTCCCCTTCCACTCCCACTATCACATCCAACCCAATTCCACTCCAACTCCCACTCCAACTCCAATCGTATTCCCATTCCCATTCCCACCACCCTCATTTCCACCCCAAACTCCTTGCATATGTGGAATCTCTGTACCAAATATTGAATACCTGCTTGAAATAGTTACGGGGATGAAGCATATTTAAGTTTTTCTTAACGAACGACACAAGCAAACAAAATTATTGGAATCGGTCAAGGCGATTTTGACGTTTAGCGACACTAACGCACAGCAATTTATTTGTATATGTATTTAAATATATTGAATTATTTTCGGTTATCATTTGTCAAATTTGTTTGGAGACAAACCGGTTTCGGCTTTGCGCCATCATCAGTGTCGATTTTCCCACCAAATTTGATAAGTGATGACGGAAAATCGTTCCAATATAAATCAATTATCCGCCCTGTCCGAAATCAACACCGCAAAACTAATCTTTTATATGTAACATATACAGAAAAGTATCGGTGAAATTTCGACTGGCTCACTGTCACCACAAACGCATGGTTATTTTCGATTTTTCACACACATATGCAATATTTTAAGAGCAGACTTTTACTTTAGTTTAGACATACACAATATTAATTAGCATAATAGTTGTCTGAAAAATATAAAGTTTGTCTTTAGTTAGGGTCGAAAACTCAAAAAATGCTTCGATATGTGTCGTACCAATCGTGGAATGCTCCACGTAGATGTGGTGATTCTTTCTTTGTATTCTTATTTGTTCAGCTACGCTCAATTTATTAGGCACGTCCTTTCATGGAACGTGACGGATTAAATGGAGGTGTACCGAAATAAACCTTAGTGGGTTAAGACCGGATTAATCCCGATACGTTGAACCGGCTGTCATGGAATGAATAGTTTTTTCTTGCTTTTTAAATACAAAAGTAGAAAAATGGTTAAGACTGCCACAAAATATGTATACATTCATATAATACAAAATATTTCTATTCTTTAGAAAAAATTTCTAATTAGCTTTGTGCAAATAAAGCGCTTGCACAAAACGTAAAGCACATACCTAACAATATTAAAGCATACCTGTAATTTGCAAAAATACTAATGGTTTGAATTTTTGGGTTTTCGTAAAAATGATGTTGTATATGTATGTAATTATGTACGTTTATCGATGCATATACCTACTACATCTATAGTACCATTTATAAATGCATCACTGTCAGTCCCCATGAAGGTGGGGCATGCGCTAAACACGACACGACTCCAACATGCCACATAAAACTGTACGCAACTTAACGCACCCGTATCGGTGTGGCGCGCAGCAGCAGTACCAGCACCACCAACAACAACAGCTAAACATATTCCGTTGCCGAAAAATCGTGCACTCGTTTCGTCGTTCAAACTAAGACGCATGCGCAGCAGCTACGCAGAGAACAACGCCAATAAATGCGAAACTAAAAATGCTTGTAAAGTGCACTACGCGCCGGCAAGCAATCAACCAATTTTTTTTTGCTGTTAGACAACGCACAAAAGTTGTAATTGCAATTATATTGTTGCTGTTCTTGTTTTTTTTAGTGTTGTAGCTTTGGCGCATGCTTCGCCTTTTTGCGAATTCATAATTTTGATTCATACCATTTTATGTCAGTATGAATGTTTGTATCTACAATTTTTGCACTAGTTGTCACAGCCTTTTCGGATTTGTGATCAATTTTTTTTTGTTGCTGCTCCACCGCATTCATCGCTGCATCGCTCTTGTTTTTTGTTTTTTTTTCATCGCTGCTGCTGCTGCCACACTGTCACTCGATATATCGCTGCTACTGCCATACTGCCAATCTATACATAAATTTGATGCTGTGATCATTTGGGACCACTTTTGACCGTATATAAACGACAATAGGGCCTGGCTAGCTGGTAGTGTTTCGCGACGCTCCAGTTTCGTTGGAGTTAACAAAACATCATTTCATTCATTCAATAATTTTCACGCTCATTTAGAAAAGGATATACGCGCGCGTGCATTTGAACAAATCAACAAACAACAACACCTGCATACATACCTTGGATATGTGTTTATAAAAAGGATTATTACAACAACAATAACATAAATTCATTAGTGCCAGTGCATACTTATCCAATGTGATAAGGACAGTCATTAATATGTAGTGGCTAAAACACGAATAAAATTTTATAGTTATTTTATTTAACATTTATACCTAAAAAAGAATTTTTGCAAAATAAGGCATGAAGGTGAGTGTTCAATGTCGTCTTTGTGTGTGGGTGCATATTAAAAAATACGTCACTAGTTCTTTATAGAACGATCTATAATACCTTACAAATGTAGATGAAGCGACTGAAATAAAAACTTAAAAAACCTACTGTTTGGTTGTGTTGTGCGATTATCCATAAGAGCAGTACTTTAACAAAAATAAATAAACAATTATAACTAAATATGATTTATAACAAAAATCACAAATGTATTTTGTTGTTGCGTGTAGAAAACTTTTAACAGCCAAATGGAAATTTATCTAAGTTTTCTATGGTTTCTAGACAGAGAGAATACCCTTATTGTTTACAGTTTATAAACACCAAAATTTAGGCTGGTTTGTATAAACGATTATAATCATATTAAATTTGGGACTGCGCATAACTTTGTATTTGTGTGCGAAAATTATGTTAGTGGTCTCCATTTAAGTCATGTATTGTAGACTTGATTTTGTTCGTTGATTGCTACGGTATTTGCAAAGGTGATGTGATAAGGTCACTCACAATCCGGTGCATTTTCATACAATTGCATCACTTTGTCTCCTCATATGCAATTAATCGTGAATTACCTTAACAACTATTCGCCTGTAAGTGGACTGCCAGGCTGGCAAAACTAAAGACAAGCCATAACTTTATCAAACAAAGTATTTAGTGCTTGAAAACTGTGTAAAAAATTTCGAAACAAATGCCAAAAGGCCCTTTGAAATGTTCGCTCATGTGTGTAAAAAATCCAAAATAAGAACGCTTTTGTACGGGACAGCTGCAGTTCATTGTGGTTCTTTGATTACTGCGAGTCAGCGGAAACGTGAGCGAAACTAATAATATCAAAAAATGAAAACCAAAAATTACCTTAGGTCCTACCTGATCGAGTTTCCTTAGTTTCTTCAGTTTCTGAGTCACTTTGCCATATGTCGGCTCTGAGTGACTCACTGGCAATTATTATAAAAAATACCTACCTACCATTTATAATGTTTTAATGGAAACAAAACCATAAAAATTACATACATGAGAAATGGATCAACGATGTTCTCGTTTTGCGTAAAACAGCTCAATGGGAAGAATAAGTCGAGTTTTATATCTACACCAGATATTATTATTATATCTCTGAAACTGACTTAGGTGACATCGAAAAATGTAAAACTCCCCGAAATCCTTGGGGAGTGTTATCGATGTTGATGGTCCTTCGCCGGATGCAGATCCGGTATGTTCCGGTACCAATCCCGACCATCTCGGGAGCCATTTGTTATGACCACATGCGACCCTCTAGGCCATCTCGCCCCCACCCCCTAGATCCATGAGGAGTTTGGGGTCGCCAGAGCCTCGGCTGTTAATGAAACAGGATTCGCAACGGATACGTGATGTTGACAATTGAGTTGGAGAAGCTATATATTGCGCTGGCAACCCCTTGAATAAATTTGGTTTTTTAGTCGCCTCTTACGACAGGCATACCTACCGCGGGTATATTCAATCCCCTAACCCGCTGGGGTCACTTGTTTTTCTCACAATGCTCTACGCTAGCTTTTACTTTGTTTTTCAAACAAAATTTTTAGTTCCTCATACTCCCATACAGTGTGACTTCCCATATAAGCTAAGTATGAAAAAAACATGTAGATGTTAACCGAATTCACTGAAATTTTATATTTACCTTTGTTAGAAAAATTTATAGGAGGGGTCCTTGTTCGACTCCCTGAACAACAGTTTTTAGAACTTTTGTCCGTCTGTCTGTACTCGCATCACTCAAAAACCCCATCATAAAATTGAGTACAATTTTCATTGTTGCACACAACGAGGCCTAACTTACAATTTAGGATGCATGTTAAATGGTCTATAGTCTTAAGAGCTATTATATAGACCAGGGTATCTTTCGAATAATGTATATACAATATAGATTCCAAATGCAAGTTGCTGATGACGGCTTTAACAAAAATGTTAACCCTTAGATATCTTAACCCGTTTCCAAAATATAGGTCAAATTGTGGATCAGCGGCATATGCTAGATATGTTCGCAATGAGTTTTGAATTCGAAATTAAAAAAAAACACAACCCACAAAAATTTTTATGATTGTAGAGCAGCATGAGTATGACAAAAAATTTAAATTTAGGACCATTCCATTCTTGAATACAAAAACAAAATAATTTACACATCAATGTATCGGCACTCTGATAATTGTACGTTTACCCAGCCCGTAGTAGCAATATACATACACAGGAATATTACATACATATATGATCAGGGTTGGCTCAGAAAGTTTTCGAAAAGTATTCAAGGGTGTAAAGTAAAGAATGGTTTTTATTTCAATGTTTTCCTCTTTTTGGAAAATATTGACATAAATTTGGACCAAGTATATCCCTAGAATGTGTTTTAATAATACAGATATCAAAGGAAAGATCATAAATAAAATAAATGTAAGGCGCGATAACCTTCGAAGAGATTTCAGGCCGAGCTTCTCTTCCAATTTGCGTCGTAAATTTTCTACAAATTAGTGGAACGGGACCTACTTGTTTTATGGCGACTCCGAACGGCATTTGCAAGGCAGATGAGTTTTTACTGAGAGCTTTTCATGGCATAAATACACACAGAGTGCTTGCCAAGCACTGCCGAGGGGCGACCCCGCTTAGAAAAATTTTCTTCTAACTGAAAGAACTTGTTTCTAAAATTTTAATTTTGCTTTGCCCGGAGCGTGATCTTCGGTGTGGTAGGCGGAGCACGCTACCATCACTCCACGGCGGCCATGCCAAAGGAAAGATCAGAGTAAGGATTTTTCATATGGTTGTGTTAAGTGCAATATTCTCATTTCCAAGGTAAATTTCACACTAAAGCTGGATTTCGATTAAATTTTTAATCGACCTTTTTGGAGGAATGAAGAATCGATTTTTTTCTTAGAACTGTTCGATTTTTTTAGCCATCAACGTTTTGATCATTTTACAGTAACAATAGGAACATTTCCATATTTATTGCTTAAAACGTGCAGAAAATATGTGTATTTTTTTCAATATTTTAATGAACTTATCTTTCAAAAAGTTGACTTGACTCAGAACCATAAACTATGACTATGCGCCATTGTGCTGGGTGATAGGAGAAAGATGAAGAAATTTTATCATCCCCACCGATTTGCGCTTAGCTTACTATGAGATTTTGGCGTTGCTATCGCTGTTTCAACATACATAACTCACACCAATTCCGAGCACCAAGGGAGAACAAGTCTTCTTGGCGGAGGTCTTCCCAGAGACCTAGCGGTTGTCATCACGGAGAGAAACATAAATTGTCGGCAGAACTTTTCTCCCGACCTCTCCAATGGAATGGCCCCATCAATTCTCGATATGGCAGCTATGATGAGAGATTTATAGAAGGTTATTAACAAGAGTTATTCTACGTTTGATTTCTATGCTAACATTTCAGAGAAAGCAATACCTCACTGAAGAAATTTCTGCGCGTAAAAGTGTAATTTCTTTAAAAAAAAACCTGGGGTATCTGGGGTTGGTTTCTCTACTATAAATAAATTTGAAAAAACACAAAAAGTATGATATTTCAGTATCAAATACACTAATAATCTCACTCCGATGAGGGGAACAGGTGAAGAACCACGTGGTACTCCTTGATGTTGCCAATTAGCCCTATTTAACGAAAAGAGGAAGAAACTGGTGAGCTTTATCAGCCGGTAAAAATTGGGTAAACAATTAAGCAGCAATAAATTTTGTTCTACTCTATTTAATCGATTAAATAGATTTTTTTCTGATTTCGATTCTCTAAAAAATCGCCCGCGGACGTTATACCATGGTATAAAAAAGAAGGTAGTTCCACTCAAAATTTATTTACGTATTTGGGGATTTTTGAAATTTCATAATGTTTTTTGTTTTGCTAGAAGCATGCCATAGCGTTAATGTTTAAGGCGAAATTGTGGTTTTTCAGGATGGATATTTCCTTCAGGATGAAAACGCAAGGGTCATCTGAGACAATAATAATATGCTTTAGCACGATTTATGTGCATAATAATCGATTGAGAATACAGTAAAACGGGTCTGGTACGATATGTCGAAACAAAAAATGTCGAAACCCAAAAATATTGAAAATTAGGATATCGAAAAATAAAATACAGAAGAAAAAAAGTCGAAACAATGTAATGATTCGCGCGAATTTGACACATCATTCATTACATTTTTTCGACTTTGACACATCATTCATTACTGTTTCGTAGGAAATATTTTTTTTTCTTTCTGCTTTGCATAGGGTTATTCATGTAAATGGTTCAACTAAATATATGCGAGCTAACGGTAAACGTAAATATGCACAACAAACCATCAGCTTTTCTCAATAAAATCAGCTTAATTAGTACTGAAAATGCAACGAAACGTAAAAAGTATATCAAAAGAGAAAAGAACGCATTCGAAATATTCTTGATAAAAAGACAGAGTATACGATAGTTGAAGTTTTGAGACATTTAGCATATTCCACTTCGCTATGCTAACGCGTCCGTATTTTATTTGTAAAGCCGGAGTCATTGGTGCCGTATGTCGTATCGCTGTATCCGTATCCCTAACGTAATCAGCTGTTTATCGTTACGACGGCAAACCAAAACCCATTTGGTTGGCTACGATACGGTTACGACCTTAGCGGCACCAATAATCGATTGCATTGAATCTCATAAGTTTGGTCGAATCAGCTGTTATAAGGTTACCGATACGGTTACCGATAAAGCACCAATGTCTCCAGCTTAACTCTAGATACTTCCATATTGTGGCAAATTTTCACATCACTTAGTAAATGCACAACAACAAAAACATTAAAGTAATAGCGTTCTCTTTTCTGAAATAAATTGTTGCCTAAGTAAATGGTAAAGCCTTAATAGTGTTACTCCTACCCCAAAAAATTTTCAACCATTGTAAATTTTACCAAGTAGCGCAACTAACAGCTGATCGGTGAAAATTCGCACATTCACACGCACAGTTCTCGACTCAGTTTCAAAACAAAACTTTAGATTATTTAATTCAAATTTTAAAGTGAGATAATCCTTACATATTTATGTATACAGAATATATATGGCGTTTTTGTTGTTATTAAAACAATAGTTTTATTTATATTAAAGCTTTTATCATTTTTTTTTAACTTCGAAAAATCTCCGAACACCATTCCTTCATTATATGACATTCGACTGCCTAGTCCACTGCCTTCCACTCTATTCGCAACATAACCTCTACTTAAGCTGCCAAACTATATAGTAAACAATGTTGTCAACATTTATAGTGATTACAAACAAAGAGGATAAATACAATAAGATGTATACTGAGAGGTAGTCGCTACTGGCGAGATGTTTATAAATGTCTTCTATACATTTTCGTGGGGTATTTGTGTTTATTTTTCGACTGTATTTAATTAATTTATTTAATTCTCTTTCCAAAAATCACAGTTGCACAAGGGGCCTACATGGCATGGATAAATGCGAGACAATTAAAATGTCCCTCTCAGAAAACATTCGGCATCAATTTTTTCAATTTGCAGCAAGATACTCGCCACAAAATAACAAGTGACTGCTCTTATTGTATTTATCCTCATTGATACAAAGAACATTTCATCTCACCTTATTCACTCATATCACAAATCACACAAGAAGATTGCGCATTGCGCATGTAAACATTAGATCATCTCTTTTTTATGGGCAATTCTTACGTCATTTTCCTTTAGCTCTTGTTTTTTTTTCTCTTTCTTTCATTCGCTCAAACAGTCAACTGTGACGTAGATGGGCAGAACGAAGCAATTTTGAACTCATGAATGCGCAATCTGGTAGGTGATCTGTGCACTCATATTAACAGAGTATATGTGGAACTCAAGAGCGAATTGAGAGTTTCACAGAGTTGCACTGCCACACCGCCATTTTATACAGGGTAAAAGTGTAACGCTTTTGCGTTGCGAGCAGGCAACAATTTTCACTAAAGAACGAAATACCCCGTAAAGGCGTTGCCTGTTTTTTAGAATACAACAACAACCCTTGCGCGGCGTACAAAAAGCGTAACACTATAGCCAGAAAAGAAAGCGCTATAAGTTATATAAACACATTAATCATCATTTACCCACATACATACAAGGCAACGAAGAGATAACTCACACACAGATGTAGTAATCAGCCGAAGTAGTACTCACATAAACACACGCATATGGCTATGTGAGAGACTATAAACTAAAAATATACATGTACATATATGACTGGCAACCAGCATGAAGTTCGCGAAGTTACTAGACCTAAGGAGAAATGGGTGGGCGAGACAACAGAGAGTATAAAAGCAGGGAAAGCTGAGTAGTCAGCAATCAGTTTTGATTTAAGCACGCTATTGGTTCTGAAGTATGAGTGTTATTGTGAAGTACTTTTAAAGTAGTCTAATAAAGAACATTTTGCATTATTGAATATTGGAGTTATTTATTCAACAGTTTAGCGATTTGAACGTTAGCAGAAGCTTTGGAATAAGTGGAATTTCACTAAATTCGTTAAAATATATTTATGGTTGTTAAAATGTACCTTTGAAATAAATTTAGTTTGTTTAGTATATCCGAGATTATGTTATGTAATTTATGTCTTTGATTTGAAATTTATGAAAGCAAATTTCTGTCATAACCAAAAAATTCAACGTGCATGTATGTATGAATATACCGTGTAGAGTGAACCAAATATTTAATAAGCTATAAATTTTGGCAAACAATTTTCAAAGTTTGATAAATTTTTGTGAGTTAAATATAACTCTAAAATCTTTTTTTTTGTATTTTTTGTTGTCTATGTATATACTTTATATGAATACTATTTCCAAATATTTGTTATTGTGATTACGAAACAGATTTTTTATATTGGCGCCATCTTATCGCCCACCATTCATTGTACAAGATATTTTTTTTGATGCTGTCATAATTTACAACCATAATAATAAAACACTGCCTTAAAACTTTGTTTTTGGAATTTTGCTTTAAGTATACCAATTTCGACTTTTTTGGTCATTTTTCTTTTTTGGACATTTTTTAATTAGATAAAAAAAATTTACTATATATAAATATGTTTTTAACGATTCGGCCTTTTGTGTTTCGACAATTTTTTTTCTACATATCGTACGGATCCCCAGTAATCCCCAGTAAAACATGCAATTTTATCGAAAAGTAGTGGATAATGACTGGTACATTAGTTAATGACTCATATCTTCATGCCTCTACAGTGGATATTTCTCAAGGTATGTTGAGAAAAAGTATACCTCCAAAGTAGTAGGTGTTTACTATGTTATATTTTTGGGACGCCACATCCATGTCAATTCTAAAAGGACACAGAATGTGTATAGGTGGGGCTTGTCCCAAGGTGCCCCCTGGTACAACGGACAAAAGACCTCTCATAAGTAGTGGCTAATCTGCAGAGCTACAGGGCAATGTTCTGCCTAAAAAAAGGTTTGGAAATTCCCTCCTCAAGAGCTACGCTTGAATTATACAATAAATAAAAAATGTCGACTTGTAGCCAATTTATCGCCATTCAACGCAATAAAAATTCCGTTTAAATATGCTAAGCTCTTTATAAATTACGGCGTCGGTTTATAAAGACCTCCTGTGGGCAATCAAGTGGCAAACGTGCATGTTTTGTCAACATGTTCTGAGCAAACGTACGGACACTTAAGAAGGCTATATTCCTTTGCTTTGTATATTTCGGTCCATGTTCCTTCTACCAAAGCAATTTTCGGGAGCTCGAAAAACTTATTAAAAATCTTTTCTAGGCTGATCCGTTAATATGAAATCCATGAAAATTTTAAAAATGCATAACATTTTTCAATCTGGTAGCTTGTTTGTGGTGAAATTGTCATTGGCCGCGCAAAAGTCAAGTGGCCAGCGTCACACTGAATGGAACTACCGCCATGTTTTGTATCATGCTACAAACATGTCACATATGTACCTAGAAACAAATAAAACTTCCATGTACTTTGTTTTTGTAAATCGATGGGCTAATATCATAATCGTACTGGGCAGAAAGTTGATGTATCAAGTCATATCAAAAAAGTACAAAACAACTGTCACCGTGCTGCCACCTTGTATTGTTCAAAAAGCAAAATCCCGAAATTTTCCAAAATTTCTATCTCCAGAAATTGGCTAATACGAAATTCAAATTCCGATTTTCAAAAAAAAATTCGAACTAATTTTTGAATTTTGGCTCCACATCATAGCATTTGTTTTTGAATGTTCTAGTAAATATAGGGGAACATTCCCAATACGCTCACTGAATAAAGGGAAACTTTTTCGAAATGCAAAACCGTAACTCGCATGATAGAGTCATTCTTGGACTGGTACGAAAAGCGATTCGGATTTAAGCGAATTCGATGAAGCAATATTCATGTGAAGGTTAAGTTGGGCATAAAGTTTAATGGGGTGTGGTAGTAATGCTGGGTCGCGGCAGAAAGAGACTTAGAAAGCCACTCTGGTTAAGAAGCCGCTGACATTTGCTACGTCCATTTACGTTAGGCGCGGTTGCAAGGATATGTCTAAGTACATACATACTTATGTATGTATGTCTTTCCTAATTAGATAGAGTCATTCTTGGACTGGTACGAAAACCGATTCGGATTTAAGCGAATTCGATGAAGCAAAATTCATGTGAAGGTTAAGTTGGCCATAAAGTGTAATGGGGTGTGGTAGTAATGCTGGGTAGACACTTCCAGTAGCACGGCCATGCTCAACCCGAACGCTAACATTCTCACTTGTGCGTGCGAGGCAAGGTGAGCATTTATGGTCGCCGCAGAAAGAGACTTAGAAGGCCACTCTGATGGTTTCGTGTTGGGATAAAGACTTTTACGCTAAACCACAGCCGCTGTTAACAATCGTCTTACTGCGGTCATTATCAAGATGAGGTTTTTCAATATAACATATTTTTGCGCCCACCCACCAATATGTGATGTGGCCGACTTGGATAAGGATCGATTTTGTGAGAAATTAGGAAAGCCATACGATGACTGCCCTCGCCATGACATTTAAGTTACGATTGGCGACCGTAAACCCTCAGAGTGGCCCTACAAACGAAAAATGGACACCTTGCAACGGGTTGAGGCTGGCTGATTTCGCTGCTGCTCTAAATATTATTATCTGCAATACCAGGTTTCAGCATTAAAAGATTCATTAGGCTACTTGGCTGTCGTCTAATCGAAGAATACAAAACCAAATTTATCACGTCGTGATTGATGACAGGTAAAGCTCCAGTATCTTGGCCGTCCAGCGAGGTCTAAATATCGACTCATGCAGAAATGTTAACCGACATACAGTGTGCTTAAGTTATGGAGGGAACAGGGGAAGGAATAGACCCCCAATTAATTAATCTCCCTTGATGCTCCGAGTTGGCGTCAGTTATTGCAAAAAAGAGATGAATGGCATGAAGAGACTAGTACTGATTATGAGCCGTTTCGCGGGGTATGGTTGTTGTTGTTGTTGTTGTTGTAGCGATTAGGTTACTCCCCGAAGGCGTGGGGAGTGTTATCGATGTGATGGTCCTTTGTCGGATACAGATCCGATACGCTCCGGTAACACAGCACCATTAAGGTGCTGGCCCGACCATCTCGGGAACGATTTATATGGCCACATTGAACCTTCAGGCCATCCCTCCCTCCCCACCCCCAAGTTCCATGAGGAGCTTGGGGTCGCCAGAGCCTCGTCTGTTAGTGAAACGGGATTCGCCGCTCGAAGGTGAGGTTGACAATTGGGTTGGAGAAACTATATGTTGCGCTACACAACCCCTTGAATCCCGCGGGGTATGGTCGGAGTTCTTAGTTCTTGGTCTTAGTTTGACTTTACCAAATTGGCATTACATAGTAAATGGCTTAATTGCGCAGTAGGATAAATTTTTTAGCAGACAGTGGATCGATGGCTATCTTTATTTCCTCACCTTAGACTGTGAAATAGGGCTGCATCAGTCGTTGCTCCTTAGGTCATTGTTTGAGGCTTAACAAGTTCGAACAGCAATTCGGCAACTTGCTTGATAACATTGACTCCCTGCAGGCGGTTGAATATATGCACCTACATTCATTCATATAGTATATTACAAACACCTTTTTTAACTATCTCATATTTCAGGTTCATTTAGCGTTATTGTGCCTTTGTAGCACAGTATGGGCTACTACAAAACCAATATCTATTCCAGACTGTCTACTAGCTGCTACGGGCGGTTATTCCTATCCACCGCCAGAAGTTCAACTATCAGTTAAACCCGCAATTCCTCAATATAAAGCACCTTTGTCATTGTCTGGCTCTTCGGGCAGTGATTATGGAACGAAATCATCTTCAGGATATTACTACGAAAATCAAGCAAAAGAAGGTGGCATAACATATGCAGATCAACAACTCAAAACTTCTGCGCTAGCACCGCCACTACAAATCTCTAAGCCCGTTCTCCTGCCACCTAAATTAGAACCAATATCGAATGCTTATCTACCACCAGCACCAACCGTCGAAACGCAACCAGCTCTCACAAAGACTTACAGCTTTCAACCGAATCTCAAATATATAGCACCTGCACTTAGAAAAAGCTCGACATATGAATCATCTGAATACTCGTACTCTCAATCGAGCCCAACGATATCAAAGAGTCCAGCTTATGTTGCACCTTCCCTAGCCTACGGACAACCCTACACTCAACCAAAACTTACAAATGGCTTAACAGTTACAGCTATTCAAAAATTAGATGAAAATTATTTATTAGGTGATAAATTGGCTATCCCGCTTGGATCTTATTCATATGCACCAAGTTTATCTGGATCGTATCTTTCATCGGACTATAAATTGGGAGGAAGTGTATCAACACAATATGCTTCGAAACCGTTGCAACCCATTAGTTATAAGGCTCCTGTTGTGACCAAAGGGTATGCTGTACCAACCGGTACATCGTACATAGCACCGGCACTTCGTCCGGAGGTTGAAAGCAGTGTTAAATATAGCTCGGGTGGAGCTCTTACTCAGCAATATATTTCTAAACCTCTACCAGCAGTCAGTTATGCTAGTCCAAGCTTTGCTAAAGTATCTACAATATCGGCACCATCATATCAATACGCTGCAGGGTCATCGGGATCTCAGTCGTCTTATAAGTATGCAAGCGGAAGTGGGGCAATTTCTCATCAATATGTTTCGAAACCACTGCAATCCGTAAGCTACGCCCCAGCGGCTGTAGCGCCCTATGTTGCGCCCGCACTTACGCAGTACGCTTCAGGTTACGGAGCATCCAGCGGAACTAGCTCCCATCAGTATATATCTAAACCTGTTCAACCGTACGTCGCACCCGCATTAACTAAAGTCGCTTCTATAACACCAGTCGGTACGCAATATACCGCTGGCGGATCGTCGTTGAAATATACAGGCGGCAGTGTTGCTGTCTCTCATCAATATATTTCAAAACCGCTTCAAACTGTAAGCTATGCACCAGCAACACCTGTGGCTAAAGTGGCCTCGTTTGAAGCACCTTCATATACACAGTATTCCTCCAGCTCAGGGTACGGCGCTTCTGGTGCAGTATCACATCAACACGTTTCCAAACCTATACAACCACTGCTACAGACCTATTCCGCACCAGCGATCACCAAGATTGCCGCCGTAGCACCTGTCGCCACACAATATGCTTCCGGTGGCTCATTGAAATATGCGGGTGGCAGCGGTGCTGTGTCTCATCAATATATTTCGAAACCAGGGGGAACTGTAGGTTACGCAGCACCAGTGACTAAAGTAGCAACCGCTGTCCTCCCAGCAGTAAGTAAGGTGGAGTCTTATGATGCACCGTCGCATACGGCATACGCTTCAGGTCATGGCATATCGGGGGGCGCTATTTCATATCAACACGTTGCAAAACCGCTGCAAACTGTAAGTTATGCACCAGCAGCACCTGTGGCTAAGGTGGCCACGCTTGATGCTCCCTCATATATAAAATACACCTCCAACTCAGGTTACGCTTCTTCACCACCAGCACCAGCGATAACCAAGATTGCAGCGGTAGCACCCAGCATAACTCAGTATGCTACAGGATCTCAATATGTCAAATATGCCGGCGGCAGCGGCGCTGCTTCGCATCAGTACATTTCCAAACCTGTGCAAACGGTGAGCTATGCACCACCACCCGTAGCAAAAGTGTCTGCAGTTGCTGCCTTACCAGCTCTTTCTAAAGTAGAAACTTATGCGTCATCCAGTCAAGGACTTTCTTCAGCTCACGGAATCTCAGGCAGTGGCGCAGTTTCACATCAATACGTTTCGAAACCTCTACAGTCTCTACTAACTAAGGTCGCTGGCGTTGCAGCGCCTGCTGAAGCTCAATACCATTCAGGCGCGACACAGTTCATCAAATATGAAGGTGGTGGTGCTGGTGCAGTTTCTCATCAGTATATTTCCAAACCAGCACTCGCTCTACCGGCTGTTACAAAAGTGGAAACTTATTCCGCACCTGCAGCTACTCATTACCTATCTGCTGAAGGCGGCGAATCAATTAAATATGCTAGCAAAGGTGGCGGCGCCACATCATATCAACACGTTTCGAAGCCAGCTCCAATAGAAGTTGCTAAAGGGTACATATCACCAGCAATTGGGTTCGCAAAATCAACGACCTATCCATTATCAGGCGATGCAAGCTCAATCCATTCCAGCAGTGGCTCAAGTGGCGCCGTTTCTCATCAATACACTTTTAAACAACCCATTGTAGTTGGCACTCCTGCTATAGCTAAAGTAGCGACGTATTCCTCACCAGAAATATCAACGAGTCATTCAAGCGGGGGCGCTGTGTCGCATCAGTACTCCAGTTTATCGGCTAAATCAGGTATCGGTTCATATAGTACATCGAATACGTCCATTGACGGCAATATCTATTTGAGTAAATACATAACCAATCCTTCGATCCTGCACCACCAGCCAAAATATGTTGTAACAAATTTCCTTTTGCTTCACCCCAGTTGACCTCAATTAAAAAACTATATACCCTATAAGCGTTTGTAGTTGCCATTTTGCGGCCTGCTTTAAATGGTGACCGTGACCTAAATTTATAAAAAAAAATAATCGATATCGTTAACAATTCATTTATCGAAAAATATTTGAACCTAACCTTAAATTATTTTACTAATCATATCCTGCTTAAATTCCTTTCCCTTGTAGCGTTGTGAATGAAAGAAATCTTCTTGAGTGACTGACGGTGACAGCATCTGCATCTCGCTCGCAATCACGCCTACCCAGAATAGCAATCACAGATCCAATTACAACTCACGTCACTGGATCAATACCTGCGTTGGTATAAGCCATCTACTTCTAGATGTGGCAGTAAGCTGCTAGATAGGGCGGTTGCATAGCAGCTTTTGCAGCAGTATACTGGTTCATCTAGCAGTAAATAATAGCTGCCAGCGAAGACGTTTGCATAGCGGTCTTGGCTTGTATTGACTTGACTTTACTTGAATTGACCTGACTTGACTTGACTTGACTTGACTTGACTTGACTTGACTTGACTTGACTTGACTTGACTTGACTTGACTTGATTTGATTTGACTTGACTTGAGTTGACTTGACTTGACTTGACTTGACTCGACTGGACACATTTCTTCCCCTTTGCTTAATTTCACCTTTTATTTCTTTTTCCTCATCTGTCGAAAAAAATGCGAAAAATTCGACTATGCATAAGGTTTTGAGCACATTGCAAACATAGTCGATCGTTGAACAAAGATTTTTCCACGGAATTTTTTCGGTTTCAAAAGTCAGATCTCAAATCTCCTTTGCAGTGTGAGTATTTCGCCTCTAAAACACCACGCTGCCGACCCCACTTTTTGGAAAGATACACTTTAAAATGCACGTTTATCCAAGATAGGAATTCCACCAGTGTGCTGCTTTTCATGTTCTGGATTGGTCAACATCCCTCCCATTTTGCTCAGTCTAATGTAGGGGGAGTTTATGCCAATTGCTTCTGATAAAAAAAAATAGCACTGAGGCTGGCGTTGCCTTCCTTAATTTATTTAAAATGATCCTATCCCGAATGCTCCCGCGAAAAGGCGTGCCAAAATCGTTTAAACTGTTAATTATGTAAGTTGCGTCTGTCGGAAGAGGCGACTAAAATCTACGACACCCTGTAAAGAAATCTGGTAAAATTCTTAACTCATTCATTGATTGTCTTATCAATGCCTCATCTCATTTTTTTTCTTCAATAACTCTCTAAGAAGGCCTACTGCGTGAAATGGCCCCATGCCCTGCACACTTTTGTGGGCGGTACTAAACGAATTGACTATGGGGTCGTAACACTACGAAAAATTTTCTCCTAAACAACTTCCACCACTGTAAATAATTAAACCCACAAGTCTTTGGTCGCCCTTTCTTACTTGACGAACCTACAATTCATATGAGAAAGTTAACGGACTAACAAAGACGGGGACAGCAACTTACTGTAAAAAATCTAAATAATCTATATTTAACTTAGTTCCAAAGCACGAATAATCTCGCTTCCTTCCTTTCAACCTAACCAGGTAGACTTTTTTACAATTCTACAAACCGCTTTCTCAAAAATATAAAAAATGCATGCAGTTTAGGGGTCTCAAAGTAAACCTTTTGAAAATAAACTAAACAAGATCTTATTGCGTATATTTTACAGCTGGGCATGGCTCCTATTATGGAGCGATAGCATTGGGACATGCCGGCTTATCGCCACTTTTGAAGTTTGGTGACTCAGCACACGCTTCTTCGGCACATGGACTCGGTGGTAGTTTAAGTATATCGCCAATAAAAGTAGGTGCCCCAGTAGGTTTGCTGCAATTGAAGGAACAGGGTGAACTACTCAGGGTTATTCACATGGCATTGGTGGCATTGGACCATTAGGCGGTGGATTCTATAGATATGCACCTACAATCTCACCAGTGGAGGTGCATGCTGCGAGCCCCACGGCATATCTGAAGACAGCGCCTGCACTTAAACTTCAACCAGCTGTAATAAAAACGATTCCCGAAAAGCATTATGAACATTATGTAAGTATTTTGTAATCATGTTCAGGGACCGAATGCTATAGTTACTGGGTATTGGTCTTGAAAAATTATCGGTACTCGCGTCGTAGATTGAAAGCATTAAAATCGATAGTGCTATGGAGTTATAAAAATAGAGCAGCACATCGAGCGTTTTGATATTCGAAGGCATTTTGGTGTCAATAAGTCCAAATCCGCGTACTCATGACTTTTTTAAGCTAAAGGGCCGGGCAAAGTTCTCATAGTCATAACGCCACAGTCATAACCTTATTTTTATTTATCCATTTCAATTGGCATGAGTTACTGCAACTTAACCTAAAATATGTGACAATATCAAAATTAGAAAAAGATACAAAAAATTAAGAACAAATTCCACAAATAATAAGTCACTTAGTCAAATGTGTCCAAAACAATAAATAAAATATCACAAATGTTAGTGAATTCACGAAATGAAACATTTATAGTTATGTATATGGCGAAAAACCACGAACCAGTTGGTTCATATGGTATTGTTATGTCTAGGGCGTTATGGTAGGGCACCATTCACCAATTGCATTGATTTCCATAAGGTGGGTGATTTATGTTAGTTAAGTAATTGGAAACTTTTGATTCTATCCATTATCTATCGATGTTTATTCCAGCTTTCGGAATATTTTAAGCAGAACGGAGTAAATATTTTTAATCGCAAAATAACGGTTAAACTTAACCAAACTTTAAGTCAGAAAAAGAATAAAACCAATCGATAGAATATCCTAAAGTAACAAACCAAGCTAATCTAAAAAATTAAAATCGCAAAATATATTGATTAGTTAAATAAAGATAACAAAATAATCACAGCTCTTGATAAAAAAAATAAGTCCTAACTCATTTAATGAATTCACAAACTAACTATAAATTCTTAACCTTAGTCGAAAAAATTATAATCATAAAATAAGCTGATTAGTTAAAAAAAAATACAAAATGATTGATGACAAAAATAATGATAGCACTTGGATAGAAAAATAAATCATACAAACTAACTACTTATAACTACTTAAATTTTAAGGCAAATATTAATCTTCATCTAAAAAGTGATAATCATAAATAAGTAAAAAATGTATAAGTCAATTAAACATAAATCACAAAACTACGATTACACGGACGAAAAAAATGGAGTCATGTCATTGTACTGAGTAAATTAATCAGTGAGGCTTAAGAACTGGTAAATCTACTATCGACCCGATTTTTGCTATACGCCAAATTTTGGAAAAAAAATCTCGAAAAAGAACTCTTCGAATTTAAAATCGCCTTCGACAGTACGCACAGGGGCTGCCTATATGCTGCCATCTAATTTCCCCGCCAAACTTATACGGCTGTATAAAATGACGTTGAGCAACACCATCAGCTAAGTCAGAAATGGGAAGGATTACTCGGAGCCGTTCGAAACTGAACGAGGTATCAGACAGGGTGACCCCTATCGTGGAATTGCTTTAATTTGATGCTGTCTGCCAGGATTAATCGGAGATGGAGAAAGCGGCCTTAGTTATATTTTTAAAGCCGGTTTTTGTTGAAGACTCAAACTAAGTTTTAATTTTTTTCCTCCTACACGTTATGATGCAAAAAGACCTACTTCATAGACTTTTGTGTAATTGATTGAGTACCGCTTTTTCAAGTGGAAACCACTTTGGTACACCGCAAAAACAACTACAATGAATAAAGTGAAGAGCAGTTAAATAATATAACTGCTGTAGTCTATTCCCATTTTTTGTTTGTTTTTTTTTGTTTTTGTATTCAGCCTATTTTTGATGCAACAATGTTGTGTACATTGAGAAACATTTTTACAGAAAAGAAATAAATTTTCGTAACTTCTCCACTTTTCAGAATGATCATGTGAGATATGCATTCGAATATGGCGTGAACGATCCACATACAGGTGATATAAAACATCAGAAGGAAGAACGTGATGGTGATGTGGTAAACGGTGAATACTCTTTGGTGGAGCCTGATGGTAATGTTCGTACAGTAAAATACTATGCCGATTGGGAGACAGGCTTTCATGCTGAAGTAATAAATAGTCGAGATTCCGATAAATTAGTCCAAAAACGGGATACACAAAAACAGTGAATACTGTTAAGAGCATGATATAAAAATTGTTTAGTTAAATACACCATCATCATTTTCTGTATTCATCTTCTATCTAGGTATTTTTAGTTATTTTAAACAAAAAAAACGAATAACATTTCTGGATATCTGTATATTTGTGAAAAGGCGCTATAACGCGATATAATTCAGTAAATCGTTCTGTATATAAAATCGACAAATTTTTTCGATTATATTATCGACAACCTTAATTGTGGATAGTTACAGACGTCGCGTATCAATAGACAGTGATCCATATTCCGAAGGAAATTTAACATTGCAAATGCAGTAACAATGTGGGCCAAGTGAATCCATTTGTTGATGCATTGGTATGTTAAATTTGTATCGGAATCTGGATCACCGTCCATCGGAACGCGGAGAGAAACGCGCTAATGAGATATTTTCAAACTATAAAGAACCACAGTGGAATGGTGGGAGGGACGCAAAAAATTAAATGGTTTCCTTGGACTCCCGTTAGAGGATATTGATGACAATTTGTGATTGGTCGCACCTATTGGATGGGGGAAGCACTGCTACAACAACAACAACAGTGGAATGGGTTGACGGTCATACGGGTTTAATTCCTTGTTTATATTTATGTGCAAAAAATGTATTTTTTGTATAATTTTTTTTTAATAATGAACGTAGCGTAACTTTCCACAAATAGTTCACGATTTTCCACATTTCACCGATTAAGCCCATTGTAAATACAAAATTAATAAAAATACGAATAAGTTTCTAAATTATAAATAAATATATGTGTATCACTCGTTTTCGTAAGTAATAAATAAGAGGTGATCGAGCGATTAATCTGCTAAAAAAACATTAAATAATTTTTTTTTAATCAAATAAATCAGTCCTGGAATTCTGAACTATTTTAACGACATTCACCCAGGCTTTATAACGAATCGATAAATATAACGATATCGATTTTCAATAAGAACTTTTTATCGATATTCGTCAATTTACAATCATCTATTGTCGCTGGCGGCCGCCGCGGTGTGGTGGTAACGTGCTCCGCCTACCACAACGAAGTTCTTGGGTTCACGCCCCGGGCAAAGCAACATCAAAATTTTAGAAACAAGTTTTTTCAATTAGAAGAAAGTTTTCCTTAGCGGTGTTTCCCCTCGGCAGTGGTTGGCAAGGAGTCTGAGTGTATTTCTGCAATGAAAAGCTTCTCAGTGAAACTCACCTGTCTTGCAAATGTCGTTCGGAGTCGGCATATAACAAATATGACACGTCCTGTCAATTGGTAGGAAAAATTAAATAAAATAATATTTAAGTTAAACTGTTGTATTGAAAACAATACTTACATGAAAGTAACAATAATACTAAACGCTAGAAAATAATTAGGTAGGTCCTAGGTACTAGTCACCACGCTCATTGTGAATCGCACTAAGTGTGATAACTTCTGCATAGACGTCAAAATCCAAAGTGATTGGATCACCTGATTTGTATTGACTATCGCTGTCTCATTCTGTATCTCTTTCTATCACCCGCTGAATATAGCCGGCCCTATGCGCCACCATATTGAAACACCCTGTCAAAGCGCTAAAAATAGCCATATTGAAAATCCTGTCAGGCAGTTGACAGATAAGATATCACACTTGATTTGATTCACAATGATCACACTCCTCATCAATCTAGGGCGGTGATCAGACAATTAAATAAAAGCGTTGGGCGCATGAAATTCTAAAAATGTGACGCGTAGCATAACCTGATTAAGGTTTAAGTAGTTGGTCTTACTTATGACTATCAATAGAAATTTTACGCGTCAAACGCTTTTATTTAATTGTCTGATCACCGCCCTAGATTGATGAGGAGTGTGATGACTAGTACCTAGGACCTACCTAATTATTTTCTAGCTTTTAGTATTATTAGTACTCATCTAAGTATTGTTTTCAATAAAACCGTTTAACTTAAATAATTTTTTTTAATTATTTTATTTTCAAGTTTTCAGTCTTTATTTAATTGCCTATTATTTATCATTCTATTTAGTTCATTTGGTGACTCATTGTTACAAGAACAATTTGTTACAATCTAAGTCCTCAATACATAATCCTTCCAAAGACTTTACTCGACTCTACGCCACGTATGCTTGTCCCTCCTGCAAATCCAAAATATTTTAGCCAAATCGGACATCATAGACCGCTTTCTATACATGTATGTATTATGTGTTCGAAATATGGACCAAATCGGACCACAAATACGATTTTTGTGAATATCTCGATCCTTGCGCCACCTAGCGCCGATTTTTTTTCAAAGGCGCTTTCTATATTTGTATGTATTACGTGTTCCAAATATGAGCCAAATCGGACCATAAATACGATCTTTGTTAATATCTCGATCCTTGCGCCACCTAGCGGCAAATTTTTTCTTATTATTGCATTGTAATCGGGTTCTGAACTATATTCAAGTTTGAAGCTTATAGCTTATCGGAAGTTAATTAAATTTCAATTAGAGAATTCGTTCACAACGGCCGTGTAGCCTGTCAGTCAATCTAAATAAAACCGTTTTTAAAAAGGAGCACCAAGCAAATTGGAAGAGTTGCTCGGCCTAAAATCTCTTCGGATGTTATAGCGCCTTACATTTATTTCTTTTACTGTTCCTAAAAAATAGAAGAATATTTAAGAAATGTTTAACGGCATTAGGTGTGAAGCCACTTTTCCCGCAGTTAAACTCAATAAAATTGTCACCACATTAGTGATGTTGAAACTGAGTTAGTGCAGAACATGGTTGTTATCGCAAGTGAAAAATCGTTAGGTAAAATTTTGGCAAGCCGTTAGTGAATCTACTTTAAGTCTTGCCCCAACTGCCTAGCTCTAATCAGTGCAGGTCCATCCGTCTGCTATCAAACGCTTGCGCTCAAGCAGAGCTGTTAACCTTAAAATTCAAAGCGGTTCAGTGGATTCAACCACTCTGGCAAAATTTGAGCTAGTGCTTTTGAACCGCCTTCAATAGGTTCACCCCTTTTATATTAAGTTTTAGATTACCAATATGATATCTAATGGCAAATGTTGTATTCAGATGATAACTGTAACTAAGGTACCTCGGGATTGAATTTCTTCTCAGATACAAGACGACATTACCGGGGTTTTAAAAATGTCTCTAAATGGACTTGCATGGATGGTCTTAGTTTCGTCGAAGTAATCGAGCATTAGCAAGCCGGATCGGCTGCATTTTAAATTGCTGCATGATTACACATCCCACATGTAGACCTGGTGGCGGATAACATATTGTAAACAAATGAAACGAGGCTCAAAGCCTCGAGGCCACATTGCACGAACAGACTGCGTAGCAGCGAATACATTTGAAACCGTTTGGCTCCCTGATTTCCGACAAATCTCTTCTAGCCACGCACCAGCATGGCTTCCGCAAAATGCACAGCACCACCACCGTGCTAAATGCCATAAACATCCAGATTAATTACGAACTAAATCAGGAAAAACCCATCATAGGACGGTGCTCGTGGCACTTGACCTGTCAAAAGCTTTTGACACAGTCAACCACGGTACGCTACTCCAAGACATAGAAGGCTCACACCTTCCTCCTTGTCTAAAAAGTTGGACCGCAAATTATCTGAATGGTTGGCAAGCGTCGGTCAATTTAAGAACGAAATCTCAAAACCTAGGAAAATAAACAGGAGCTACCATAGGGTCGTGTCCTATCTCCGCTTCTATTTAATTTATACATATTAAAACTCCTTGAAAGATCATTTGATAGCCGACGACTGCGCGATTATGACAACAGGACCTGGCCCTTCAATGATCGCCTGGTCTTAAAAACACATACTGGAAAAGATGCAGGCCTGTCAAAATGATGCTATCCGACACTGCCACCGGATGTCTCCTTATGACCCCCGAACACTACCTACACATTGAGGCCAAAGAGCTCAACATTAAAGAGCACAACGAAATGCTAAACAGGCAGTTTTATTAAATTGTCACAAACTAACACATCCTAGAAAACAACTGCCTAATCTAACCCCGCCTCCACGGGGGTTAAGGGAACATCTCCATAAGCACTATGACGAGATCCGGAACCTGCAAACACAGCCGTTTGATCCAAACAAGCATAAGCAGAGCCCTAGGCAAATCCACACAGAATCGGTGAAACGCCTTACTTGTTCAGAATCAACCCCGACATACGTAATGTATGTCCTGCATGCTATGTGTCCCCATATGACACCAACCATCTTTTCAATTGTAATGTGGAACCTACACCTTTAACACCAATCTCCCTATGTTCCGCCCCTGTTGAAACAGCCAGTTTCATTGGACTCCCGTTAGAGGACTTTGATGGTCGTCCCATTGAATCGGGCGAAGCACTGTTAATACAACAACAACAACAGACTGCTCACAAAGATAGAGGTGGAAAGTTGGCGCTAAGGGCCGTAAATGCGCGGCGAGGCTATACATGTATACTCCGGAGGTTGCAAACTAATGGACATCGTAGGGTCTGCGGTTGTTGTGTCTTGAGACGGAAGTAGTAGCCGTGACCAAAAGTATTAGAAACACTAGATGAATACAAGAGAAAAGTGGAACAAAATCAAACAAATAGGAATTGGAAAGCCCAAAGTGACTTGTCTCATCCACCCTGATGTTGACATCAACGAAATAAATAATACTTTTGTAAGACTACTAAACTCAGCCGACAATGTGTGTATTGATAACTACTCCGTGCGTGTTAATGTTGACACTAGCCCTTTTGAGTTTGTTTGTGTCGACAATTGTGATGCTGTCCAAGCCATACTTTCTGTGAAGTCTAACGCAATGGGGTTTAATGGTATATGTTCAAAGTTTTTAAAAGTCATTCTTCCCAAAATCCTTCCCCACATTACTTATTGGTCAACTCAATTTTGACGACCGGTATCTTCCCAATATACTGGAAAGCTGCAAAAGTTATTCCAATCCGTAAACAAAATAATGAGTATCGACCAATAGCCATACTCCCTTTCCTCTCTAAGGTCGTTGAACGTATTCTACATGGGCAAATCGTATCATATGTACGTGAACACAAGCTCCTGTCAGACAGTCAGTCCGGTTTCAGGTCAAAGCGAAGCTGTACAAGGACACTATTATCTGTGACGAAGAAATTCGTGAGCGAATGGATGAAAGTTACATTGCCTTTTTAACACTTCTTGACCACTCTAAAGCTTTTGATTCTGTAGACCATACTCTGCTCTGTAGGAAGCTGGAAAACTTATTTAACTTCTCTGGTCATGCAGTTGCCCTTATAAGATCATATCTTGGCGATAGGACTCAAGCAGTATGTATAGATGGTAAAACGTCTGACTTCCTACATGTCTTAAGAGGCGTTCCTCAGGCTCCATCCTGGGTCCTCTGTTATTTTTTCTGTGTATCAATGACTTAAGTATTGTAATGTTCATATCTACGCTGATGATGTGCATTTGTATACGTGTTGTCCTCGTGATAAAACTAGGTTGTGCATAAGCAACTTAAACCACGATTTGAATCAAATATTTTCATGGCTACTATGATGGCTTATGTATAAACCTGAGTAAGCAAATGTATGTTATTCATAGAAGGTCTTTTCCCACTAATGACTTAGAGAATGTAGTGTTTGACAATTCCTTTATAGAATACGTTGATACGGCGTAAACTTAGGTGTAATTTTTAACAAAACATTGACATGGAAAGACCATATTTTTAGAACGGTTGGAAAAGTGTATGGACTGCTTCGTACACATAAGACTACTTCTGGCTAAGGCGTACTTATGCTACTCTATGGTTGTGAGATTTGCTCAAACTGTGACTATGTGTGCAAGAACAAGCTAAATGTTGTTTACAACAACATTGCTAGATATGTTTATGGGCTGAAAAGACTTGATCACGTATCACAACTAGAGTGGTCACGAATATTCGGCAACTATTCGGTATTCGGCCTATTGGCCACTTTTCTGCTATTCGTATTATTCGGCCGAATACCGAATACCAATCATATAAAAAAGACGCGTTATATTACTCAAAATTATGTATTTATTTCCAAATTACAACACTTTAGTATTTAAAATTCATAAGTGGTAAGTTATGATGGATAAAAACAGGCTTTTCAGCATTTTTGGGTAGCAAGCGATTACGCTTTTCATCGCAAATGTTACCAGCCTCAGAAATAACCTCTCACTATACACGCTACTTCCAGGAGAAGAACTTTAGCAAATTCGAAAGGTTTGGGTATTGTTTTTCGTTTACTAACCACCACTTGTAAGGATCGGCCTTCCGATCTAGGCGAATAAAAATCCTACTCGTTTGCGACAGCATTCTTTTCCACGTCCTCCTCATCATTAGCATTTCGCATATTATCTGTAGCGACTTCCCCAAAGCAGTTCCAGAAACTGTCGTGTATTTCAGTAGTCCTATCATTTCATTCAAGTTTCTTTTCTTATGAACTGGAGAAGAATCGTCATCGGTACTACTAGATTCATCAACAACTAAGATTCATCATAACTAATCGCCCCGACAAGCATGTATTTCGTGCCGAATATTCGGCGGCCTAATATTCGGCGCTTCGGCCGACAGCGTTGCCGAATATTCGTATCGGTATTCGGCCAATCACTATTCGTGGCATCTCTAATCACAACATGCTGAAAGGTTGCTAAACATTTCTTTCGAAAAATCTTTTAAAAGTGAAACGCTGTCCTTCCTCCATAATTGATACACACGAAGAAACTGACTATCTATATCGTAGCTTAATTTTCTGCAATCATCAGATCGGTGCTTCTTCTTAAGCACATTAGATACCGCACGCTAACCTCTGAACGCCAATTCTTTGTTACTGTAATACGTTTTTGGAACTCCCTACCTACAAGTCTCGACTCTTAAGTAATGATCTGCACTTCAAAAAAGAGCTAACATCATTTTTAGCGTCTCTTAAACTGGATCTCAACTTGTTGTTAAATGTTCATTTCTAAATCTGTTATATTTTATTTAATTTGATTAATTTAATTAATTATTATAAATGTTCAATTTTATAGCTCATGCTATTCATGACTAGCACTGTTAAATAATGTCAAAATTGTTGTGCTAGGAACAAATTTTCAAATAAAATACAAATACAAGTAGCTTTATACTAGGTTCAAACACACACCAAAGTGGCAATTTGATACTGTTTGGGCATTTATGTACGCAATTTGTCATATAATAAATTGTAATAATAAATTGCCAATTTAAAAAAAATTGCGTAATAAATTGTTTCAAACTGCAAATGCAACATTGTAAAGTGTGTTTATTGAGTATACTTAAACGCCAGTTACGCATGGCTGAACTATATGGTTGGCTCATTTCATCAGCTGATTTTATGTCTTTCATTCACTGGAGTAGGGATCGTCAAAGAAGATGGCAAAATCAAAATGAAACCAAAACATTGAACACGTTTTCTTACAACACACAAAAATTTCAAAGTTTTATGTTTTCATTCCATTCCATTCACCTAATACCAACACGCACATTTTGACAATTTCAACAAAGATATGTTGGTACTGTAGAGATGAGCCAACCAGCTATCAAATTACTATTGTGTAAGCTAAATAAAGTTGTATGAACACCACTCAATTTAATCAAAATAGCCTCAATTTATTTTTCTGTTTGAACATAGTATTATTAGCAGCCGCGTCAATTTTTATATTTACTGGCAAGCAGGAATTTGGGCCATAATCTCGCCAAGCACAATAGAATCAAGGAATGAGGTTAGGTTAGGTTGAACTGGCTGGTCCATGAGAACTTCACATATACTGAATAAGTCCGTAGTGTTACCAGAAGTTTGTTTTAACGACCAAACTGAAAAACGCTATCAAAAACCAGGACCTATGTTATAAAATAACTCCGTCCTCTTGGCAAATACTAGAAGCTTCCTAGGACTTAAGCCACTTCCTGCTTCTAGATCTGACAGCTATATCACTGCTAATAGCTGGAGTCTTAGCATGGCAAGTGCAGGGCACGAGCACAGAACGTGATCGATCGTTTCCTCCTCCAGACCGTACTTCCTACATCTGCTATCACTGACCAAGCCTAATTTAAAGCATGTGACGCCAGAAGGCAGTGTCAAGTCAGAATATCCGTCATGAGTCTACAGTCCTCTCTTTTTAATGAT
>JARSSU010029823.1:0-41477 GCA_029619165.1 Eurosta solidaginis | reverse complement strand
CTTATACGCGGCAACATAAACACAGCCTTCGGGTCTCATTTTTCTTTTTTGTTCCTTCATTTTTTTTTCCGTCGTCTCTCTAACTCAGAATCATTTGTAACGTAGTCAGACTTAACTCAAATTAATTTAACCCGAAATAAATGTAATTAAGTTCAAATTTGCTACTGGGGACTTGATTAGTTGAGTGTTATGAGGCTTGGTGGGAAAAAATGAGCGCAAAACACGAGTACAGTGCAACAACAAGAGAGGGCGGCTTCCACAAAGCAGTTATGACCAGTAAAGAAAGAAAACAGAAAGAAAAAACAAAGCAATCACGCGAGAAAAAAAAAAAAAAAAAAAAGCAAATATATTTACTACATAAAGTAATTTAAATCGCTTTGGCAACTGTTCCTTACCAAAAATATGGAATAACTGCCACATTATCGTTCAAAACATTGTAGTCCAAAAACAGAATGCGGTTAGCATCATAAAATACATCTTCTAACTCCAGTTCTTCTACGCTCACTAATCTTCTCCTCCTCAATGTTCTTCTCTATTTTCTTTTACCCTTTACATTTCTTCTATTTTCCTCTTTTTTTCGTCCATCTTTTTCTTGCTCGCCTCCCCCCCCATTCTTTTCTTTCGTTCCGCTCTTACATTGCCGTCTGTCGAGTGACCTTTAACTGTATCTCCTGTCTTTAAGGGAAAATCATATACTTCTAATCGCAACCTTCCCCCATTTTCTCCCATCACTCCTTAGATACTACAGAATCTCTCAACACCACTATCTATCATCCTAATCATATACTTGAAGCGTGTTGTGTTAGCGATCAGTTCTTTGAGCAAATAGGGGAAAGGTTCAACAGAGAATGGACGCAGCAAAGGAAGGAAAGACAATCATACACGCCAATGAAGTGTGATGGTAGGTCCCTGACCATAGAGGCCTTATCTAAATGAGCTCACGCCTTTAAACAAACACACGCGGCGGAAAAGGGGGACTGGGCACCGGGGATGGGGGTGAAAATGGGGTAAAAAAGGAGAGAGCCAACACACTACGACAATGATAGTACTTTTAAAATACTTCACAAATTAACTTTCTTCCTCTTCAAGACTTTTACACACTTTCAGTATTCCAAGATTTTTACACCCTTTTTTTCCCTCCCCCCCCTTTCTACACCCGTTATTCCAAAAACCTTCTCTTCGTTCTTTCCTCTCATTAGATAACATCTATTTCTTGTTCACTTTCCCTTACAATCCAATTGCTTTTTTCCCATCTTTTTTTATGTTCCTCATTTTTTTCTCAACTGTATCTTAACAATTTTTATTTTTTGCCAAATGTGTGTGTTTTCGAATCACATTAACCGTATTATAACAAAATACTCACCTACCACAAATTTAGACCATTTATGTATATTACAGTAGTTCTGTACCAATAACACAACACAAAAAAAAAATTAAATAAATGCAACAATGAAGTTTGAGCTACATTTAATATTCAAAAATTATATTTTTTTCATTTCTGATATTAATATAAAAACAAAATACTGCCACAAATGAAGAGGGATGTAGGTTATTTGTTGATCATTCATTATGGTTTTTTCAGGTATTATTTTTTTCTTGTTTTTTGTTTTTTTCCCGTTTTTTTTCGTTTTTCCCCTTTTCCCTTCTCGCTCCCTCTGTTCTATCTTTTTTTCTTTCCCCCCCCCTTCCCTTTCTCCTCTCCCCCCCCCCCTATTGTTCCTTGTTTCCCGCTAATCGCCAATACCCACTATCCATGTTCTTCTGTTCCTTCTTTTCGACGCCTAGCCCCCCCCCCCCCTCCCGAACTATCTTTCTCCTCTTCTCACCTTTCTCCCCCCCCGCTCTTCCCCATTTTTCCACCCCCTCCTTTTCCTTCCCCCTTTTATTCTCCCCCTTCCCCCTCCCCCCCATCCCTCCTCCCCCCCCTTTTTTGTTCCCTTTCCTCCCCCTCCCCACTCCACTCCCCCCCTCCCTATTTCTCCCTTTTCTTTCATTTTTTTACTTCTCCTCCCTTCTTTTTCCTCCCCCCCACCCCTTTTTTCCACCCCCCCCCCCTTTCTTCCTCCTTTCACTGATGTTATTTCCCCCTCCAAAGAAAATGGTAACTGACGGGTTGTGGGTGGTGGCTTGAGAAATAACTTAATATTTAAACTTTTGATTGGCCTTGGAATATAATAATTTTAACCTTAATTCAGGGTTCCATAGTGCTAGCTTTGTCTAAACATGTCTTGTTATCGCCGGGTTTACCTGGGGACTTACACAAGAACACCTACAAACTAGGAAGAACGTAAACCCCGGAAGATTGCGTATTATTTTCCAGGTTGGGACAGAAGGAGTGGAATAAGAACAGAGGAAACACCACATAGCACTTCTAACAATTCAAAAAACAAACCATCAAAAATCAAGATTAAAAAAAATAAAAACAAAATAAACAAAAGTAACACGTCCCTTCCGGCCCAAACAACCTCAATAAAGTGTACAACGAACTTGGTTACCCCGAACCTACGCCATACCCGCAAGCCTTGGGGGAGTGCTCTCATCTTGTTATCTTGCGTTACTTCCGTTTTTTATAATAAATGTTTTAGCATAAATAAAATATTCACTGTTTATAAAATGAATATTTTTTTTAACATAAACAACAATACATTATAATTATAATTTCTTTTGTTAATATAAAATTAACACAAATTTTATAATTTTTATTAAAAAAATATATTTATCCCTATTTATATTTTCTCTCTTATATTTGTAAAATTTATTTTAATTTACGTTTGTCTTTTCACTTTTCCTTTTTTTCTTTTTTTTTGTATAATCGTATAAAACCAAAAATTATTATAATTCCTTTCTTTATTGAAAATTTACTTTAATTATAAATTTTTTAAAAACTTTTAAAACTTTACTCATATATATTTTATCCCGTGTCCTTTAATTTTAAATTTTAACTAATTTTATTTTTTTTTTATATATCGCTGGTAACATTCTCTCCTTATCTCTTTTAAGTTTTTCTTTTTATTTATATTAAAATTAAATCTCTTACAAAATAAAACATTTATCCCCTACTAAGCAAAAAAAAGCCGCTCCCCTTGCAACAATAAACTGAACACCGACTAATTACACCAAAAAAACTCAATGGGCCCCACAATAGTAAACTAAACAACACGCCTTCGAAACTAGTAAAAGAAACATCCAACAACACAAAACACAAAAGCAACTTCAAATCGCGCTGGTTAATTGGGATATACCAGAATTAGGAGCGGCGACCACACAAGAAACAATCCCGCGAAAAGGTGCTGCCTGTGGGGGAGTGGGGCCTATATCGAATGTTGATCTTGCCCTTACTTATACTGTCCTCCCTCCTCCCTTTCCTTATTCGCTGTTCTTATTCCTTTTTATTCCCCTTGCCTTTTAAGGCCCGTAGCCTTTTGTAAGCCCTAATGCATTATTTCCTTGAATTATACTATTTTTATTTCTTTTAATTATCATTTTTTTTTTTTTAGTGTCTTTTTAATTTTCATTTCTTTTCACCTTTCTATAATTACTCATAACACACTTGTTCAAACAATTTTACTTTTATTTAGGTTCTTTGTTATTTTAACCCTTCAATTGCATAATAAAAAATTTATCATAATAGGATTATATAACTTCTTTTTTTATAGAATTGTTTTATTATTTTATTTTGCATTTGTTCCTTTTTTTTTTATTTTATTATGCATTGATAATATATCGGATAATTTCATTTCTTATTTCCTTATGTCGGTCGTCTTTTTTTGTTCCGGCTCCGCTGGGGGGGGGTCCCGGGGGTTATGGGGTTTCCGGTTCTGGTGGGGCCTTGTTGCTTGTGGCTGGTGTTGTTAGGGGGGAGGCTTGGTCCGGGGGCGTGGGTGTCGAATAAAACTTGTTTTTTTTTTTTTCTTTTTTTTTTTTTGATGTAATTTTTTTTTTCTCTTTTTTTCATATACCAAAAAAAAATTTATTTTTTTTTTTCTTTTTTTTTTTTTTTTTATATCTTTTTTAATTTAATTTTTTATTTTCCTCTTTTTTATAAAATTTTTCTTTCTTTTTTTTTTTTTTTTTACAAGTTTTTTTTAATTATAATTTATATAAAAAATTTTTATAAATTTATAATGAATTATTTATTATGGCGAGTTACATGCCCGCCGAGAATCCTCGTTCTGAAAGTCCTCAATCACTCGTAGATCGTAGTGGAAGAAGCTCGACTCTCAGGTACGACGCACGTCACTCTGCAACAACTTCGTTTTGGATACTGTTAAAGTAAAACTCTTACTTATTCAGAATCAACCACACGCAATGTATGTCCTGCATGTAATTGTCTCTGTGGTTCAACCTATTGAAACTGTTAAGTTTTCTTGGACCTCCGTTAGAGGATATCAAATGAAAATATGTGAGTAATCACACCACATCAGAAGAAGAGCATTATTCGAGTTAGTGCTGAAATTTGATAGGTCTGATTGGTCGCACTGCACAAAATACCAGAGGCTGCATTCTCACCAGCATCGCCTTTAAAACAGAGTTTTTAGTGTTGAGTAACAACATCGTCGAGGGTGTTTGTTGAATACGAGAACTCGTTTTCAAATGCTTTCAAATAAAAGTGTTGTGAAGGTTAATACATATGTCGATTTTTGGCTGCACAGCTCCTTGCTCTTGTAGCAGTGCTTCGCTTTCATCCAATAGTTCGATAGCTTAAAACTTGCCATTGATGTCTCTAGCGAAAGTCCAAGAAAACCGTTGGACTTTTGGCTGCCTTTGTGGCAGGATTGGTTCCACACTGCAATTGCAAAGATGGTTGATGTCATGCCGCGGACGTATTACATGAGGACATACATTGTATATGTCGGAGCGTGACCCTGGTTAAGTAAGAATTTAACGTATTGCAGTATCCATATCGAAATTGTGGCAGATTCACGTGGTAGTCTGCCTTTTCTCAACTGCGAACTTCGGGTAATGAACTATGAGAGTTGAGTTCCCCGGCATTCATCGGTGTAGGACTTTGGCGACCCATCGTGAATGAGGATGTCGGCCTGTTTTTGCTCATCAGGCTCAAACGGCTGAGTTGTTATGGCGAGGCCTTTTCAATAGATGTCTGTTATGATGCCAATGTTTCTGCGAATTTAACAGAAACTGTTTGTACAGCACTTCTGGATATGGCAGAGAAAGTGAAGATTAGACCCCTGTATTTCCAACAGCACAGATACTTGTGATGATGCTCGTACGTAATGCATTTCAAATTGGTTAGTTTGAGAAAGAAGCTCCATCCTTGTCTAATCAAAAATAGTCACCAGGACCTAGTTGCACTAATGTGTATATCCCAATTTTCTTCAGAAGATCCGTCATATGAATAGATGGGAATGAAAAAGCAGACGAACTAGCTAAAAAGGCGCATCCCTTGAAGCTTGCCCGAGACGTCCAATTAGATTGGGCGAGATAAGCGAAGGCGAGAGGTGCACATGACCGACCAAGCGGGAAAGGCGTGGGTTCAAGCGCGGGGCTGTAAAGTGTCGAAGATTATGTGTAGGTCTTACAACCTTAGACTAACACAGTGCTTCTATCATTAAAAAGAGAGGACTGTAGACTCATGACGGTATTCTGACTGCACACTGCCTTCTGGCGTCACATGCCTTTAAAATAGCTGGTCAGTGATAGCAGATGTAGAAGTGCGGGTTGGAGGAGGAAACGATCGAGCCCGTTCTGTGCTCGTGCCCTGCACTTGCCAGGCTAGACTTCACTATTAGGAGTGATACAGCTGTCAGATCTAGAACGCAGCAAGTGGCTTAAGTCCTAGGAAGCTTCTAGTATTTGCCAAGAGGACGGAGTTTTTATAACATAGGTCCTGGTTTTGATAGGGTTTTTCAGTTTGGACGTTAAAACAAACTTCTGGTGACACTACGGACTCAATCAGTCCATGTGAGGTCCTCATGGATCGGCCAGTTCACCTAACGCTACCTAGAAACGTTTCTTGATCATCTCATGCGAACAAATTCATTGTCTTATAGTGCTGAGCCCGGTTACTCAGCAAAACAGACATAACGATAGACCGTGGAATCCAGGAGGCCAGATACTTTCGTACAATATCTAATACTATAAAGTTGGATTCTAATACCAACACAACTGCCCAAAGTCGTGTGCTTATATTAGCTAGAAGCAGGACTTTCTCAGAGTGCCGAAGGTGTTCGGGCAGTATGAGCTTCGTTTGAAGATAGTGTAGCGCATAGCGCAAAGGTTCCGCTGCGTAGGTCATGTTTGCGATTGACAATGACGCTCCAGTCAGAAAGTATTTCAGTCGACAGCAGTTTGGAAGCAGAAAGAGAGGAATACCCTAAGTAAGTTGGGAAGGCAGATGGAGGAAGACGTGGACTGCCTTGGTGATCCCAATTGGCGTAATTATCGTGAAACAGGATAGCTGCTGTCGACTTGTACAAACGGCTATAAAATCGCTTCGGCGGTTAAGCGCCAATTAATGATGAGGAAGTAGAAGGTGCCACTCTTAGAACGATTGAATTTTGACTAAAAAAGTCCTGGAGAGCTTCAATGTGAATTCAGAAACGCCTATGATATCAGTTAAATCGAAGACTAGTAGTAAGAAAGCACACATAAAATAGCAGTACCTACACAAAATCCGCCATACGGCTATTAAGGTAGCTGGGATGCCGTTTTGCTTACTAAATTTCTGATTGAATCAATTTTGAGTGAGTGCGTGCGTTCAAGCGTACGTGCAACAAAAACCAACGGGAAAAACGTCTTACAACAAAAACGAGTAAAAATAATCAAGAAAATAACAAAAGAATCTACATTACATAGATCTGTTGATATTGCTAGTCGCATATAGTTGGCTTGCCACATGACTGAATCTGCAAGGAATAAAGTTCCTGCACATCACTGTCCTTCTGCTTTGTTCGCCCTTCTTGTCGCCCTGTTGCAAGCTAGTGGAATGAACAAATCAGTTTAATTGAAAATTTCCTAAATATAAGTTGTAAGTCTTGCAGTGCGCTCATCTGCAAGGACAACAGAGAAAAAACGCTACAGTGCACACCACACACACACACACACAAGCTCATAAACATCGATAGATTAAAGCTTCGTAGCAGAAAAAAGCCATACTTGTGCAGGTACAGGTACAGAGGCACAAACACACACACATATATATACATTCGTAAAGCTGGATTTTCTACTTATGCTAATGGACAATTTCAATTACGGACTTATTGCTGCTCACTGCACTCCCACTCCACTCTTCTCACTAATTCATCACAGTGACCTTTCAATTTAGCCCACACTACCCCTTCTGAGTAGAGCTAAAAGCTCTTCAATTTGATTGGCGTTGTGGCCATTTTAAAGTCTGTCACCATTATGTTCTGTGTTGTTTTTATGCAGCCATTTGAGTACCGAGCGTGCTCCGCCATTAAAATGTATTGAAAATCCTGTAGAGGGCGGTGGTGACGAAGAGAAGAGAGTGATGAATATTTAATGGGTCCAGCAACCTGTTTGCAATTAATCACAATTGCTTAGTAATTCGTCGCTTTCCGCGAGTTTGCGGGTTAGTGAGTTACACGGCAGCGAAATTTAACGCTTATTAAATGAAATTTTTATATATTTCTTACTATGTTTGTAGTGATTGCAGGTGAAATATGTTTCGCGATACTTTAGGAGCCATTAACTACATCTCCTAGTCGCTATATTTCTGATGTTCATTAATTAAGGTGTAAGAATAAGTAGTCTCCGACTAGATGCTTGCGCGCATCCGACCCTTGGCAGCAAATAAAATAATTATGTTATGTTGTTTTGTTTTTAGATTTTGCCCTTTAGAAGGGGCACACTTTTGCTGTAGCAATCCCTAGGTGAATGTTCACTGTCGAGAATGAAGAGTGAAGAACGCCTGCCGGGAAGCACTTCAGCTTCGTTCCTCCAAAACGTTTGGTTAAAATGAGGTACAAAATATGAGATATAGTCCGAAGTAAGAGATATAAGACATGCGAGATAGTTCTCTCTCGTGGTCATGGTCCTCTTAGATCTTTCTGAACCCTCTTTAAACAGGTTATTTTATGAACTATAATTTAAAAATTGGAACCTACATTAGTCTCAAATCAATCGAATGTCCTTCAACGGCACTTAATATCTTTGAAGAACTGAAACAAAAAAGGATTAAGAAGTGTTCCTATAGTGAAATATTTAAGTTTGAATGCCAAAATGAATGTTATCGTAAATGTATCCCTGATGAAGCGACACAAATGTGTCAAAACGCGTAGAGGAAGGGGGTTGTAAATAAACGTTTGTTTCATTTAATATAACGTCCGGAAATCTCCATGAAAAACAATGAAAGAAATTATGAGTTTTCTTTATTCTCAACTCATTTTTCAAAGACTCTGTTGTTGTTGTTGTTGTGTATTACTGCAAATGGACTAATGCGAGTAGAGAAGCGTAGTGGATTCATAGCCCGGCAAAATACTACCCATATGCATAGCATTCCTTTGGAGAGTGTTTTTGCAATTATAACAACAACTATTTTACGCTCAAGAAATGCTGTTGTTGTTGTTGTTGTAGCGATAAGGACACTCCCCGAAGGCTCAGGGGAGTGCTAGCGATGTTGAGATCCTTTGCCGGATGCTGATTCGGTACATTCCGGTAACAAGCACTACTAAGGTACTAGCCGACCATCTCGGACACGATTTGGTATGACCACATGAAACCTTCTAGGCCATCCCGCCCTCACAACCCCTAGATTAATGAGGATCTTGGGGTCGCCACAGCATCGACTGCTAAAGAAACAGGATTCGTCACTGGTAGGTGAGGTTGACAATTGGGTTGGAGAAGCTATATACCCCTTGAAAGGGTTGCGCTACACAACCCCTTTTGAATACATCTGTATTTTAGTTGCCTCTTATGACAGGCATACCTGGCGCGGGTATATTCTAAGCCCCTAACCCGCTGGGGTACTCAACAAAATTCTACATTGCTTCTCAAGAAATGCTCAAAATATGCTGCGTTTGCCTCTCCTCCTGCACCTATCAAGAAAACTCATACTCATAACTTTTTCTAAAGATTTGTTAGCCTACGTGCACAGGGGAGCCCTGGTTTCGCCAAGAAATATATGTATGTGCGTCCTCAGTGTTGAACATTGGCCCTGTAAGAACACAGTCGGTTAAATACCCGGTATAACAGTGAATGCATTATGAGTTTTTTGAATGAAAATTTTCCTTGAGCGTTTTCTCATGATGTAGATACCGCGCTTAAACAGGGAACTCAGCGCTCCGGAGGTTTGAATAGTTGGTATGAATTTAAAACCTCTGCGGGAATAGCTTAGGTTGCTTAATTGTGGCTTTTCTAAAATCTGAATCCAAGACGCCGAGATTTTTGGCTATCGTTGCGATCCTCGCTCGAACCAGAGCGAAAAATAAACCAAGACTTACCCTTCATTTTTGAGGTACTGCCTTCAAAAATAACAAAAACTAACTGGGAGCAGGTTTTTGATTTGCCTAATATGTATATTCAAGACCTGGGAAACGAACCAAAACCTTCCAAGATCACATGCAGCTGTTCTGTCATAATTTTGATATCTTACCATTTATAAAAAATCATCATCAAACATTAAGCTACGTAAGCAAACATGAACGTAATAAGTGAGTAGCAAGTTTGTATTACATATGACATTAACGAAACCTCACATACAGCAAAGGCGCTGAGATAATGGAGGCCACGAAAATAACAGCAAACGCATCCATCGCATGGACAACATAATGATAAACAGTTACGTAAAAAATAAGGAGATTTATTATGTCAAAATTAAAGCGGCATGAAAACTTGAATAAAAAAACGGCAATAAAAAGGGTGGAGATCAAGGAGCTAATAAAAAAAAAGAAGCCGAGCAAAAGTAAAACGAGGTAGGAGTGGGTGTAAGCCAACAGCAGGCAATGAAGTGGCATAACGCTTACAGGCCATCAATCATTTTGAGATGCTGGTGATACACTCACTAATATTTACATACATATGTACGCACATTAATTTCGATAGCAGTTTTAGAATAATCAACGTCATCGACAATTTCGTTATTCTACCCATTGCTGCTGCTTTCCTGCTTCTCCTGGTGCTGGTGAAAATGTGACAACAACAAGCGTGCCAAACATGTTGATGATTATTAAATATATTTGAATAATGTTACAAAACAACAAATACAAGCACGTAAAATATCATTGCACATACACCTCCACCTTTAGCACACACACATCACTCACCGCTCACTCATCAGTCATTCACTCAGTTGCCAGCACATCGACCAGTCAAACGCCATCAAACGTCAGCGCAACGCCACATTTACAACATCAACGCTTACATCACTTCATCATTTGGCAGTTTTTGCTTTGCTTTGATGACCCCTTTCCCTCCCATTAAGAGAAAATAGCTAATCGATTTATTATGGTGAAAATTTAAGTATGTATTGTAAAAGGACGTGCTGGGTGCGGATGTAGCGTGCAGAGTTTAAAAAGATGAAATGCAAATGAGGCGAAAACAGGGTTGCCAGACTGAGATAAAAGTACCAGTAGTAAGCTACGAGGAAGTACGAGTAATTTGCAGGTTCAGTGAATGTTAGATGATTTTGAGGCGACTACCTTCCGACAGAGTGGGAAGATAGATTCATCTTTATTTGCCTAAAGATAATACGGGCGAAAACTCTGCCATTTGAACTAAGCTTAAGAGACCCACCATCAGAAATATTTTCCAAAATAATCATTCTCTCAAAGCTATATTTCAGGGAAATTGGTAGTGATCACAGTTCTATTATTGAACGGTCTTCTCTTATTCCATTGACTATTTTGAACTCATTTTTATAACATGTGGCAACCCTTATGAAAATTTCCATTCCGCTTTACTTTATTCCTACATTGCGTCTGTGTTTCGTAGAAAATCTGTGATATTCTAATGAGTGTATTTTGATTGGCTATTTTAGGCTGAATTTTTAAATGAGTGGCAACACTTTGAAAGTTTTCATTTGACTATATAGCTTTTCTTTACTGGCCTGACTAAGAAAACAAGCAATATCTGTATTTTTCATCATAAAGAATTATGCCTCTATCCCTTAATATTCCGTTTAAGTTACCCATTAAGAGTTCTATTTTTCCTTAATAAAATGGTGGCAACATTTTCTTATATGTTTTCCTTACAAAGATAGCATTTTTGTCATGTAAAGCGGTCTCTTAATATTCTCGTAATTCAAAATCCTTATTCTAGTATTTTATCTAGGCTAACTGTTTTGGTACTATTTTTTTAAGAAGGTGGCAACCCTTTTGTAAATATCTGCCTCAGCTTGAATTTTATAGTAGGCTGCCGCTAAAATAGTTTTCACAATTTTTGTTACTGGTATTTATACTGGAAAATATCACACGCCTTTTTTATACTCAGTTGAGCAGAGCTCACAGAGTATAATAACTTTGATTGGATAACGGTTGGTTGTACTGATATAAAGGAATCGAGATAGATATAGACTTCCTCAAAATCATCAGTATCGAAAAAAAATTTGATTGAGCCATGTCCGTCCGTCCGTCCGTCCGTTAACACGATAACTTGAGTAAATTTTGAGGTATCTTGATGAAATTTGGTAAGTAGGTTCCTGGGCACTCATATCAGATCGGTATTTAAATGAACGATATCGGACTATAACCACGCCCACTTTTCGATATCGAAAATTTCGAAAATCGAAAAAGTGCGATAATTCATTACCAAAGACGGATAAAGCGATGAAACTTGGTATGTGGGTTGAACTTATGACGCAGAATAGAAAATAAGTAAAATTTTGGACAATGGGCGTGGCACCGCCCACTTTTAAAAGAAGGTAATTTAGAAGTTTTGCAAGCTGTAATTTGGCAGTCGTTGAAGATATCAGGATGCAATTTGGCAGGAACGTTACTTGTATTACTATATGTATGCTTAAAAAAAAATTAGCAAAATCGGAGAACGACCACGCCCACTTTAAAAAAATTTTTTTAAAGTGAAAATTTTTACAAAAAATTTAATATCTTTACAGTATATAAGTAAATTATGTCAACATTCAACTCCAGTAATGATATGGTGCAACAAAAGACAAAAACAAAAGAAAATTTCAAAATGGGCGTGGCTCCGCCCTTTTTCATTTGATTTGTCTAGGATACATTATGCCATAAGTCGAACAAATATTTACCAATCCTTGTAAAATTTGGTAGGGGTTTAGATTCTGGGACGATATCTGTTTTCTGTGAAAAAGGGCTAAATCGGTTGAAGCCACGCCCAGTTTTTATACCCAGTCGACCGTCTGTCCTTCCGCTCGGCCGTTAACACGATAACTTGAGCAAAAATCAATATATCTTTACTAAACTCAGTTCACGTAATTATCTGAACTCACTTTGTATTGGTATAAAAAAATGGCCGAAATCCGACTATGACCACGCCCACTTTTTCGATATCGAAAATTACGAAAAATGAAAAAAAATGCCATAATTCTATACCAAAAACGAAAAAAGAGATGAAACATTGTAATTGGATGGTTTATTGACGCAAAATATAACTTTAGAAAAAAACTTTGTAAAATGGGTGTGACACCTACCATATTAAGTAGAAGGAAATAAAAAAGTTCTGCAGGGCGAAATCAAAAGCCCTTGGAATCTTGGCAGGAATACTGTTCGTGGTATTACATATATAAATGAATTAGCGGTACCCGACAGATGATGGTCTGGTTCACCCTGGTCCACATTTTGGTCGATATCTCTATAACGCCTTCACATATACAACTACCACCACTCCCTTTTAAAACCCTCATTAATACCTTTAATTTGATACCCATATCGTACAAACACATTCTAGAATCACCCCTGGTCCATCTTTATGGCGATATCACTAAATGGCGGCCTCTTGTAGAACTATGGCCCACTCCCTCTTAAAATACTATTTAATACCTTCCATTTCATACGCATGTCATACAAACACATTCCAGGGTTACCCTAGGTTCATTTTCCTACATGGTGATTTTCCTTATTTTGTCTCCATAGCTCTCAAACTGAGTATGTAATGTTCGGTTACACCCGAACTTAGCCTTCCTTACTTTTTTTCGCTGTTTTTATTTGACAATTGTTAATTAAATAGGTGGCAACCTCTTTTACCTTCTTTTCTCCAAAATCAACAATTTTTTTTATATTTTTATAGTTTCTGCTACTACATTTTGTATCTGTGTAGTAGATAACTTACTGTGTTTTTTATATATGTATGTAATTAGCTGAATTTAGGTTCATAACATAATCAGGTGGCAACTCTTATTTCACTTTGTTTATTCCTAATGATTTTTTAACTTTGAGATACAGAAATCTTATTTATTAGATTTCAATATGACATATTTACAAAATCAATCTCTTAACAAATCGCGTGCAGCTGGCAACTCGCAACTCTAAGAGCTCCCCTCATAAATTTTTCCCTTGAAAACTGTGTAGCTTGAAATTAATGCAAATAAATTTAATATTACTTACATAAATATTTTTGGCTACTGACAAAAGGTTTTATTTTTATTTTTTTTTGAATGGTTTGTTGTTTTTGTAACATTTTACATTAAATATTCATGGCATCGTTAATGCTGTTTTCACAGTTATTATTGTTGTTCTTGTTGTGGTTGATATTACGCTTTACTAACTTTTATCGCTTGCTTTGCCCGTTTTTAATTAACCCAAACCGTACGCTGAGATGACCATCTCCTTGCCACCGTCGTTATGCAGCTTTCGTGTTTTCGTGGCATGCCAGACGGTACGAATGTCCATCAAAGCGACTTAACGTTGTGACAGCGTTTGTCAAAACGATACGCAACCCATCATTGGCGTTGCGTGCGTGCGTGCGTAAGTTCACATGCCACTAAATGCGTGCGAAATAATTTCAACATTAGAAGAATTTAGTAGCTGCCGAGCTCATGAAGAAATTTAGTTGGGATGCAGGAAAAAACGGTAGCGCGCATTAGTGGTCACGTGCCATCGTACAGCTTCTTGATAATGCCAATGGCAAGCGAGCTCATCAGTCAGTGCTACAAATAGCCACAAGGATAGCGACTCTGACAGTACGACAGTCGAGTGCGTTAGTCATTCGAGCGAGTCAGTGAAGCGCGCAAAATGAATGAGTGGCAATGCCATGATTACGTAAAATGGATGGGTGTGGCAAGTAGGGTAGCCCGTCTGTAAAAAAAAACAAGTGAGCACAAGAAGAAGCTGAGTGAAATTGAGCGGGGTAAAATATTATCAGCACGCAATGATTGTGTGTTAATGACCAACGTTCGTTCGTCGCAACAGCAGTCTTATGGTGAAGGAGGAGTAGTTAAAGTTGGCAGAATGCGGCCGACCACAGGACACTTATCTAGATACATGATTCGGACATGTATGTATGTGTAGATATATGTGTTTAAGCGTTCATTGACGTATTTGTTGATGTTCTGCATGACATGACTTGTCAATCGATGTTGCAACAAAACAACGTCTCTTATACATCAAATGATTACAAGAACAAAATCAATTTCTAAAATTTTTATCAGCTCAATGTCATAACTGAAGCTGAACTTAAGCACATGCGACTCAAGCAGCACTACTGTCGTATGCGTGGTAAGGATGAGCAAACGATTTGATGTTATTAAATATTGGGTCGTTGATTTCAGTCCACCCTACCTCGTACCCACTACACCCCTTTCTTGTTCAAACGCAGCCGTATCATTTGAGTTATTAATGTTAATCCTGTGTCTTCCACTTCGCTTAGCAAAAGCTACGAGTTTTTGATGTTAATATGAATACAGTAGGCGGCGGTTTTTGGGTTGTCCGTGCAGAAGATGGATGGATGAATGAATGGTCGAGCATTGGATGGAGGGATTGATGGCGGCATGAACGAGAGATTAGCTGTATGCGGGGTTATGGAAGGATGTACAGAAATATTCATTCGATATATCTTCTGTATTCAAATATGAAGATTAAGCGCACCAGTGGATATCAATTTACGCTGAAAGGATTGTTCAAAGACATTAATTTCAGTCATATCATTAGTCTTTCAAGAAACAATTTGGGTTCAATAAGTTTGGCTGTTTTCGGCAAAGTTTGAGCGGCGCACTTAGGCCTATTGTCTATTGTGGTACTACATCTTGGAACTCATATATTTTAGGCTAAAAGCGCCATAGAAGCAAACCGGGTTAGGGGGTTTAGAATATACCCGCGGCAGGTATGACTGTCGTAAGAGACGACTAAAATACCAAATTGATTCAAGGGGTTGTGTAGCGCAACCCTTTCAAGGGTTGTGTCAGCGCAATACGAGTAATAGGTTCTCCAACCGAATAGTCAACCTCATCTACCATGGGGAATCCTGTTTCCTTAACAGACAAGACTCTGGCGACCCCAAGTTCCTCAAGGATCTAGGGGGTTGGGAGGCGGGATGGCCTTGAAGGTTTTCAGGGTCATACTAAATCGTTCTCGAGATGGTCGGGCTAGTACCTTAATGGCGCTTGTTACCGGATCGTACCTGATCTGCATCTAATGTAGCTCCGATAGTCCCGAGCGAAAATTATCTGAGGCCACACTTCATCACAACTGGTGAAAGCTGTACATTTATCAAGATATAGGAACTGCTACGACTTTGAGTCAATTAACTTCATCGTCCGAATAGCATATGATTTGAACAGGATGATAAGTGGCTATAAAAAAGGTCCTTTGGCTTACAGGTGTGACAGAGGCGGGTTAGATGGAAGCGAGACCTTTCAGAGATTCTGTTCTCTCTACCGTAGTTGAAAGGGCTATCACCTGTTGTGACCGACTATTTTTATTTGAGTTTTGTGGATGGGGGGAAATGCTTTATGTACTGAGAGACTCTCCGAGTGTGAGGCTCCCTTCTTCCGTACAGGGCCACCCACTGAAACCTAACTTCCCACGGCACGCACAGTTTCCCATACCCGGGACTGCATTAAGCAATACTTTAGGCACGGGTGCGCCCAACCCGGGTTCCATCGGCTACTCTCACGCCAAATGGGCTAGGCAGCCATCTTCTCGTTTAGTGAAAACTATACACGGAGAACGCTACCACCACACCACAACAGCCGCCGACAGATTGCATGCGGTCACCAAATATGTAAGGTATATACTTTTCACTAAACTAGAAGATGGCTGCCTAGCCCATTGGCGAGAGAGTAGCTATGGAACTCGGGTTCGGCGCACCCGTGTCTAAAGTATTGCTTAATGCAGTCCCGGGTACGGGGGAAACTGTGCGGGCCCGTGGGAAGTTAGGTTTAAGTGGGTGGCCCTGTACGGAAAAAGGGAGCCTCATACTCGGAGAGTCTCTCAGTGCATAAAGCAGTGCTCCGCCCACCACACCGAAGATCTGGGTTCAACTCCCGGTCAAAGCAATATCGAAATTTACGAAAAAGTTTTTCAATTAGAAAAAAGTTTCTAAGCGGGGTCGGCTCGCGACAGTGATTTGGCAAAAACTCCGAGTGTATTTCCGCTATTAGAAGCTTCTCAGTGAAAAATCATCTGCCTTACACATGCCCTTCTGAGTCGGCATAAAACTGGAGGTCCCGCACCGCAAATTTGTAGGAAACATTAACGCAAATTGGAAGAGAAGCTCGGCCTAAAATCTCTTTGCATTTTTTTTTGTTTACATACATATTTTATCCCATCTGTCGCTTCGGCAGGACAGGATAGGCCGCCAAAAATCTTTTCTACCCCCCTTGGCCGTTGGGAGAAGTTCTCACATTCGGAAAAGGGTGTGACGTACATCGTCTAGTTTTCCGCAGTTCAGGTAGTTCAGGCTTTCAACCTTACCCATTCTGTGAAGTTTGTTACTGTTCGGTTAGAAATTGGGTCAAGTTAATCTCGACTTCTCTGTGTGGTCGCTTCAAACTAATTGTTCAGCTTAGGAATTAATTCCCTGGTACACTTTCCTGCGGTACTGTTGCTCCACTGTTGTTGCCAGGGTCGGATCGATTCTTCCCGCGTCTGTACGCCATCAGCATCTCCCCTCATTTCCGATCCGTTTCCGTAGATTGCATTTTTCTCTTCAGCGAGATGATATGTCGGTATGGTCTTCGCAACGACCAGGGACTGCTTCTACTGAGACCGTGTGGTAAGCTAAAACTATTCGCAGAGACCATCCGTGTTTGCCATTTATTGATTCAGATTTGCTATTATGTGCCCACTTATAGCTTACTTTATCGCTTCACTCCGAGATATTTTCGTTGAAGGGCATGTTTCCATTTGCTGGTCCCCACCCGTCATGTTAATGATGTGAAGATCGGCTTCTTCTTAAGGAAGAACACTACCCATGACCTGAACTGGTTTAAGCTGTTCCAGCTCGCAGCTTCGTGTGATTATAATAGTTGCTGCGAAAGCAAAGGGGAATGTACTTTCTGACATATCCAATCAAAGAAAACTGTCGTAAGTAATGTTCCATATTTTGGGGCCAGCACCGAACCCTGGACTGCTCTGCTGTAATTTTAATCTTTCGTACGTTCCAATGCCTTAAGCAGGTCGTTTCAACTAGCTGAGCTAAAAGCCTTCTACAGGTCGTGCTATGTGGGACGCTGTCTCGGTTTTCTTGACTGCATTTATCACCGCCTGCAGTTTATGGCGTCTGTTATAGTGTGACCTCTCCTGAAATCATGCTGTCGATGAGACAGCCGTTCTCCGTCCTCTATTGCTCTCGTGAGGCATTGCTTCTGGAGGCTCTCCATCAGTTTTCCTACGCTGTCCAGCATACATAGTGGGCAGAAAGACGAAATTAGAACTAGCCGTGCTGTGTTCCATTTGAGGGGAAATTTCTTTTGTATCTTTAATGATTTTGATCACGCATTATTTGGTCAGAACCCTGCAGTGCTCCTCACTTTACGTCGACTTGGATGTCGATGAAACTTCAAAACACACAAAGTTGTAGTCAATCTCTTAAAGACTTATATCGCTCCACCTTTAAAATCAAAAGTCGACATATATTTTGCCAACAGAGGTCTTCCATCTAACTACTCACCTTACCTAGCTCCAGCGAAAAGGCAATACGTTCTCTAACAACTACTCGGCTTGGGCACGTATACGGAAAAGCAACTATAGTGCTGTCTTAGGCGTGATGGCAGCATCACACAACACAACATCCCCAACAAAATGAAAAACGTCATAAAACTAGGTTGCTCACGAGGCTGACAAGCTGGCGCGCAAGCTGGCTGACTGGGACACAAGCAAGCACCGAATACCTAAACATGGCATGCACACATACATTCAACTTAAATTACATGCGCAAGATATTGGTCCGCCATTTTGTGTGTGCAGCACTAGCACAGAAGCATATCCACTGCCCCACCACCCCACAAATAACTTCAATCCAGCTAACAACTCGTCAACACTTAGAAACGGTCGTCCAACGGTAAATGCGGAAGTGTGATATAGTGAAGTGGTGTAGTGAAAGTACTTTAGGTGGCTTACATGTTTGTGTGTGAGTGTGTGTGTGTGTGTGCCTATGTAGAGTCTAGTTGTGATTACTAATGGCTGCCCCAGCGGATTACCAAGTGGCAACATAGTCACAGCAAATGATGATTTCGTTGGGAATAAGAGTGAAGAGATACTTAGATATATTCTGCCTACTTGCCTGCGCGTCAGCTCTTCTGCTCTTGTACCAGCCTTCAACCCGCCTCACTTGGTCTTCCTTCAATATCAAATCAACTACCTAGTATGTTAGCTACCCAGGATATATACTTTACGACGATCAAGACTGGTCGAACTGACGTTCATGGCTGGTCGATTTCCAATCCTTGCTCTGCCCTTCTCTACCACAACACAACCACCTCTGCTTATCGTTAGAACGCTGTACTGTAATGGCGTGTGGCGGACGTGCAAAGTTTTTGCACGAAAGTGAAACAGCAACAACATAAAGTGAGCAAAGAAAAAAAACTGAAAATAATTTCAAGTCCATCGGTGTACGAAGTTAGATAAACGGATTAAGAGCAACAGAGCGGTGAATGAATGCGAAATGGAGCTCAGGCTTGGCGAGTCAGTTAGTGAAGCGAGTTGGCACAGGCTTATGAAGAAACAGAGGGAGATGAAATGAAGATGGAATACGGAAGGAGTAAATACTGGTCTAGTAGTCTTAATATATGCAAATGGCGTTTTATTTTTGGGCTCCAATCAGAAGGTTACAGTAAAACAAATCGATACAGTATAAATATGTCGCATGTAAATTGATGGACAATGTGGTTGTTGGTATGTTTCAATGATATACCAAAATTATACCGTAAATTACTCAGACTTTAAGGGTTCAATGAAGGATTACCGGAACAGAACGTGAAAACTGTTGGATGCGACAGAGCTTGATTCACTACGCTTAGACCAAATTTACTTTTACATAGTCGATTTGCTCATTCTTCTTAGCGTTCCCTAAGTACATTAGACGACGGTTTTAATGACCAAAAAGGTTATTCTGGCTTGCTGATTACTCACCGTCAAGATACGTAAATCTTCGTAAAGTGTTTTCCCGGTTACAACGGGACGGGGGCTTAACTGAGTAAATTCTCTAAGTGGTGGGCTTTCTTTATAGCTCAGTGTGATTAATGGAAGGGGTGCGAGATGTAGGATCGATTGACTGCGTCTGGCTATCCGTGGAATCGGTGTATGGGCGGCGGAACACGGATGAACGGTGTATCGGTTGACGGACATAGAAAGATTGTTGGTGTAATCGGTTAATGGGGACTGGGTTTGCAGCGGACTAGTGTCCTATCGATCAGTTGAGTGGGTTAATATGGTTAAACAGACGATAGCAGGCTTGGACGTGCGATGGCCACATACGATGAAGCGGTTTCCAAGCAACCAGTGATTGGTAAAATCGATACCCGGACAGTCGCAGATGACGAATCGGTGTTTTGGCGCGTGACGCGTGTTGGTGAATCGGCGATGACGAATAGATTGATCGATTCCAAAGCAACCGCTGGTATTTGGAATCGTTACCCGGCTTTTAATGAGTCGGCGAAACGCAGATGACGAATCGGTTGCTCGATTTCCAGGCAACCGGTGGTTGGTGAACGCATCTGTGTCTGGAAGAAGGGAAGGTAGGAACTAGGTTCCTTAACGTCTAATCTCCGGTCTTCTACTGATCAAAAGTGGTTTGTATGTGCAAGATGAATGCAGTACATCTACTCACACAGTGTTTTCGGTATAGACTACTCTTATCGAAGTTCGTACCTTCAATACCCCATCAAATACAAATTGTTTCTACTTAAATTTGGGTCGTTGTAAACAGTTTGAGAAGTTTGCGCACACGCAGTAAACGACTGTCTCGCGAATGAAATGTTTTACTTGCATTTTAGCTTTCCTTGGTTTACTTATTCATCGGATCACAGCAAAGTGCCATTACTTCGGGAACTGGTAAAGAAAAAAACTGAAAGTGAGACTAATGTCAGAAAACGAGCAATAATAACAAAATATGCGAGCTCTCGCACCAAGCTAACGGGCAACAATAACAAAATACAACCGCTCAAACCATGCAGCGGCACTTAAAGTGTGCTGCACACATTGGATTAGTGAAGGGTGAACTTAAGTGGTCGCTGAGCGCCTGGTTGCACTGGTCGTGGCCACTAACTGACCGGTCACGTGATTAAACCTTTGATGTTAATCAAAAGAGCAATAATTGTTAAGCTTTATTTGTAACGTTTTTTTCGCTCGAACTATTTGCAATTCTACGCCGTCTCACACCTTTCACCAGCACTCAACTCGCAGTTGCGTATCCAACAAAGCCTATCTAAAACGCAAACGTTATTTTCTTTTGATTTCTTTTCATTACTTCATCCCACTGCACCCTCTGAGTTAGACGTACGCAACCCACATGCAATTGTGCAGCGTTGAAGTTCACTGTTAAAAGTCCAGTCAGACTGCCTATTGCTCTGCCCCTGCTCCTCTTGCTTCCAGCTGTCGAAGGCCTTTTCACAATCGCAATTGCAGATGCACATTTCAATAGTGGCAGCACTTGAGCGAATACCAGCCATCAACGTCTGCTGTAGTTTTCTTCTTTTTATTGCTTACGAAGCTCATTCCAATCATATCCCGCAACCTCCTTTGACTGTGAAGTCTCTATCTTCTCGAACCTATTTATAGTGTTGCGCGGGCATGGAGAAAAGAAGAGAGCACAGCGCTTTGAAGGACATTCAAGTACCTAGCCGCAACTCATTTCGTCTGGTCGCTGCCATAAATTCTACACAAATATAGAAATATTTAAAATTCATCAGAAATAATAATAATTATTATACATTGCGTTAATTAGCAAAGCTAACAACAGCAACAAAACAACAACAAGCTCAATTTTGGGTTGCTCATTTCGATGATGCCACGGGTGAGTGCACCACTTGCAACATGCAGACTAGTACCACCAAACAAAAAAACAACGAAAAATATTTGCCAAAAAATATGCTAAGTATTCTTTGCTACCTTCTTCTCTCACATCTTCTTCATCCCTCTCTCGGTACTTTCCTCAAGCAGCAATCGCCAATATCGACCCCAAAAAATATGCAACTACTTAAAAATGGCACACACTCCCCTAAAAGTATGCATTCGGAATACTTACCCAGTTTATTTTTGCCAGTAAATGTTTTTTTTAAGGAAGAAGCGTTGGCTTGAGGCTGTCAGTCGGACTGCAAAAAAAATCAAAAACAATAGATATGAGCAGTGAAGTATCAGCAAAAGTACTCCGACAAGTGCGCACTCGACTGGCAAGTAGGTACATGTTGTCTTCAGCACCCGCTCCAGCAGCACTGCAAATTAAAACCACCTTAATAGTCCTCACATTTGCCACTGCCAGTATTGTCTTTATGCTACAGGGTGATGCGAAAAGTTTGATACGTGTCAAAGCGTTCGCAATTTTATTTGGCATTGAACTACTTATATCGACTCCCAATATGAGATGCCGCCATAAGTATCATAATCGTTGTCAGGGAAGCTCAAGCCTCCTGGAATTGCAGCCGAGTTATTTACTGCTTTCCCTAACCCTGATTGCTCTTAGAGATAGAACTTGTTAGTATACTTGGTACGGAGATAATTATCATCGCAGTAGCAGGATGTTTCTCTACTTTAAGATCTCCTACCCTACTCACAATTATCTAATTTACCTGTGGCTATACTACCCGGTCGAGGAACCGGGCTTAATTACAGTACTAAGTTTAACTTCGATCAATTTATTTTTAGTCGTAACCAACTAGGATTATGACGCTTGAGTCGATGCTAGGATTTTAGCATGTTAAACCATTAAGATTCACTCCGCCCTGAAAAGTTTTAGGCGGCTAGAGATGATCATTCACGCTCTTTACAGTTCTCCTTGTGCCAACTCAATAGGACCCTATTGTTATCGCATGTTGATCCATATAGGCTATGTCCCAACTGAGACTTTAATTTTTCAGATTTCTTTTTTGGGTCTAAGGTTCGGTACTCTGTTCCTTGCTATCGTAATCCAAACAAAATAGCTTGGTGAGCTTATAGCAATCCATGAGTACCATTCTGTCGCATATATATGAATATAATCTGAATTGTAGCAGGTGAAAAATGGATCAGGACGACTGTTAAGCGTTGTAAGAACCTCGAAACCTTCACTCAATCCTCTTAACAAAAACGATATCTAAAGCGTATGCTTGAAATATCCTGGAGCAGTCTTCCAGTCCTCTAATCGTGTAAACTTCAGTTGCTTTAAAAGAATGCTCAATTTAGCACGCCGCAGTAAATTTTCGAACCTACAGTGAGAGCAAGATTTCTTCCCTCTTTAATATTTGTTTAAACCTCAGTTCCTTTACGGGGAAAACCTCTTATGAAGCCCATTTAGGTTATTACTTTGACTATACGTCTCCTGTTAGAACAGTTAGATACCATATGTCAAAACATAAGACCAGCATTTAGTCCCGTCCACCCTACCTCCACAAGTTGACCTATTGCAAGTCGTATTCTTCTTTCGTAGTAGATACATTGGCATGGCCCTTTTGACGATTCAGTTTCGTACTAAAAGCATAAGATATGTTTCGGTGAGCATTTATTGATTCCCATTCATAGCCCAGCTCAGTGTGTTCACAATTGGAAAGTTTTTCGTCCTTGGGTGGTTATTCAAAAAAATAACACTACTTTAATAAAGAAAGGTACATGAACCTGATCTACTCTAACTTTAACTCAATTTGTTATATGTAAGGTAGGTCTAGCACCAAATCGTAGCTGTCGTGTCTTCGAATTTAAGAAGCCTTACAACATGTCTAACAAAATGTCGCAGCACTATGGATATCCAAATATTCATCTTCAGTATCGCTTTATAGGCTAGTATGGTCCTTCAGACCACCTGGGGATTGGCGGGGGCAACAATGTACCGCGGTACGTATGCCTGCCGCAAAAGACAATATAATCCAATTCCCCGTTCCTAGGATATGTAATAGGCTTGGCATCTGTCATATAAAAAAACCTTCCAGTGAAACATCCACCAAATCGGTAAAACGGTTAGGCGCCAATTAATAAATGAATGAATATTCCTTCAAGGTAACGAGCTCCATTTGGATTAATGTAACGTTTATCTACACAAAGCGTAGTTTTTAGCTTCATTTCAGTAAATTCCTAGTTTACGTCGTACAATTCTGATATTCATTTTAGTAGAAGTAGGGAACCCTTAAGGGAACATCATCCATTTGAATTGTCTTTTTTTGGTAAGTATCCCTAGTGAGTTGAGAAGTGACCACGTGGTTCTAGGCTGGTTTAAATTATATGATATAATGGGGTAGAACTGCTGGCTGTGAAAATCGGAGGTTTCATTTGTTTCCATTACTTATCCTTACTTTCCTAACGTGTTAGTAAACCCAAATTTATCATTAATTAACGATAGCTTGATGTTAGTCCTTTAAATGATAAATCCCGCTTTATATCTTGCGGAGGACCTTGATTGTTACTATCCGTAACGGCTTCGCTGTTGTCAAATATTCAGAGTTTGTTCATTGCGTTGCAGCTGATCTCAAGGCTTCCGATGCTCAATTCGAAATTCCTAGCGAGCTAAAGCCTGCTCGTAATTTTTCACAACCATTTTGAAACACAATAAACTGAGCAACCTATCATGATAAAAAATATATATATATCTATCCATACCTATTGCACCACCCTGTACTTCATACCATACACATTTAAACATAGGAGATCGTAAGGAATCCAATACTCACTCGAATGCCAGATTGAAGGGTTCTTATTGTTTGTGCGCAATGTGGTATGTGGTATGTAATGTTGAGTGCAGCAATGTGGGTTTTTGGTGTTGGGTACTCATAAGCACTGATGATTTCGTTGCTCTTCTTCTGGTTGTCACGTTGTACGATGGTGAGTCTTTATCTTTTTCTTCGCATTGCTGCGTAGTACATCGGCTGGTTGTGGCACAGCCGTATTCTGTGTCCTCAGTTTCCCATACCATTAAATTACTTCTGTTTTGCATCCATACTCTTTAAAGGATCTGCCAGTGTGTCTTCCTATGGCTACAGCTTTTGGATGGGTATCTAAGCTTATGAGCAGATATGAGTATATGAAGCGCGGATATGCCGGATGCCACTTCAAGCACTCGGCCTCGTCTTTCTTCAATGACGGAAGTTAGATTGTCAGGTAGTAGAATTTCGAATTTGAAGTTATACTCGTACAGGTACTTGAGTTGGGTGTTGTAGAAAAATTAGTGATATTGATGCTAGGAATTAGCAGTTGAAAGTGGGATATTGTACAAGTAGGGTTGCGATGGACAAGTGGTTCGGTATAATTAAATAAAAAAGGGTAGAGTATTTTTAATGTGGAAAGGGCGACTGAGAAGCACTCAAAGCTTTACAGAGAGACCTGGGTAATGATGGAATTGTGTTCTAACTGTCAAGAGTTTTTGCTTCCCTATCATTTTCGAATGGGTTTTCCCATGCGAATAGTCTTTATACCCGTCCAAAACAAGTCGAACTGCCACGAGCGTAGTCGCTCCAGCTTAAGTCTAAGATAGTGTACATACTTAAATAAACATAAATTGTCGAACATACGCAGTCTACACAGAAGCCACTGGGGAGTGCAGGTAAATTATCTAATGGCTATGTGCCTCTGCTCTGCATGCTTCCATACTGACTTTGGAAATAGTCCCTCAGAAATTAAATGGTAGAACGACTAAGTCAGTACCGGGTAAAGAACTTCTCCTTCCAAAAACTCAGCTCCGGTCTGATAGGTTTGCGGGGTGAGATGAAGCTCAATTTCGAGTAGGTAATCCAAGGAGTCAACTAACAAACACAAAAACGTTTGCAAGCTTAGGTTTGGTAAGACCACCAACCTTGGTAGAGAAATATACTTATGCTTACTGGCCAATTTTGATAGCGCTGATATTAGCTAGAATACCACCCATTTTAGGTTTGCCTCTTAACAGTATTTGGCATTTTTTAACTCTATTCCAAACTGCCAAAGCAGGTTTAGAAACTGTTCGACAATATACATCGGAACCCAGTAAAGATATCCTATGACACCTTAAAAATAACGATCATACGCGCAGGTTTACGTTTGTTCTCCTGTAGAGTGTGCGCGAAACCACTTCCAGGATGAAGTGGTTCATTGAGATCGTCGTTTTTCCTAAAAGCTGGTTCGACTAACAACGGCTCGATGAGATGCATGAAAATTTGCTTTAACTGCCCTGCTGATGTTAGGGCTGCGAGAAACCATGTACTAAAGGATATTCTTAACTAATTAACATATCTTAAAATATTCTTTCTTTCCTTCCCAGCTGTAACGTAGAAGACAACAATCACACGTTTCTACCAAATAACAACTTTTGACAAATTTCTTCTTCTCAAAATATTTAATCGGTGCATGTGCTGAAGTTATTTGTGCTTACCTTCAAAAATATGACAAATCGATGCCAGTTACACGCATACAAATCATTGTTGAAAGCGATACCACAAAATTTTAATAGTGCGTATGTGAGCGCATGGAGAGCAGTCAGTGAACAGAGACCCGCAATGCAGATGTTTTTCACAACACGCAAATATAAGACATTTGAATGCATACATGACTAGTTGCTTCGCATAATTCAGAAGTGGAATATCGTGACAGAGGTTGATCTAAAACAAGCTGACTTGGCTAAGTACAGTGTACTCTCTCCTAACGGACACCTCTCTTAAGCGGTCACTCTCATAAACGGACAATTTTTTCAGTACCAAAAAAATGCCTTAAGCATTTTTTAAGTTTTTTCCCTTTGAGCGGACAACCCTCCCATAGCAGGACGCGGACACTTGCTTTTTACCCCAAAGGGCTTTTTAATTTCCCATAACTGGACAGCTTACAACACTCTTTTTATACTCAGCTGAGCAGAGCTCACAGAGTATATTAACTTTGTTCGCATAACGGTAATCCGTAACGGCATAAACTAATCGAGATAGATATAGACTTCTATATATCAAAATGATCTGGGTGAAAAAAGAAATTCATTTAGCCATGTCCGTCCGTCCGTCTGTAAACACGATAACTTGAGTAAATTTTGAGGTATCTTGATGAAATTTGGTATGTAGGTTCCTGGGCGCTCATCTCAGATCGCTATTTAAAATGAACGAAATCGGACTACAACCACGCCCACTTTGTCGATATCGAAAATTCGAAAACCGAAAAAATGCGATAATTCATTACCAAAGACGGATAAAGCGATGAAACTTGGTAGGTGCGTTGACTTTTATGACACAAAATGAAAATTGGAACATTTTGGACAATGGGCGTGGCACCGCCCCCTTTTAAAAGAAGGTAATTTAAAAGTTTTGCAAGCTGTAATTTGGCAGTCTTTGAAGATATCATGTATTAAATTTGGTAGGCACGTTACTCCTATTACTATATGTGTGCCAAATAAAAATTTGCGAAATCGGAGGACGAACACGCCCACTTTAAAAAAAAATTTTTTTAAGTCAAATTTTAACAAAAAATTTAATACCTTTACAGTATAAAAGTAAATATGTCAACATTCGACTCCAGTAATGATATGTTGCAACAAAATACAAAGATAAAAGAAAATTTCAAAATGGGCGTAACTCCGCCCTTTTCATTTAATTCGTCTAGAATACTTTTAATGCCATAAGTCGAACAAAAATTTACCAATTTTGGTATGGACATAGATTCTATGACGATAACTGTTTTCTGTGAAAATGGGCGAAATCGGTTGAAGCCACGCCCAGTTTTTATACACAGTCGACCGTCTGTCCTTCCGCTCGGCCGTTAACACGACAACTTGCGCAAAAAACGATATATCTTAACTAAACTTAGTTCACGTACTTATCTGAAGTCACTTTATCTTGGTATAAAATATGGCCGAAATCTACTATGACCACGCCCACTTTTCCGAAATCGAAAATTACGAAAAATGAAAAAATTCCATAATTCTGTACCAAATATGAAAAAAGAGATGAAACATGGTAATTGGATTGGTTTATTGACGCAAAATATAACTTCAGAAAAAACTTTGTAAAATGGGTGTGACACCTACCATATTAAGTAGAAGAAAATGAAAAATTTCTGCAGGGCGAAGTCAAAAGCCCTTGGATTTTTGGCAGGAATACTGTTCGTGGTATGACATATATAAATAAATTAGCGGTACCCGCATTTTGGTCGATATCCTCGAAAACGTCCTCACATATACAACTAAGGCTACTCTCTTTTAAAACCCTCATTAATACTTTTAATTTGATATCCATATCGTACAAACACATTCTAGAGTCACCCCTGGTCCACCCTTATGCGATATCTCGAAAAGGAGTCCACCTATAGAACTAAGGCCCACTACGTTTTAAATAATCATTAACACCTTTCATTTGATACACTGTCATACAAACACATTCCAGGGTTACCCTAGGTTCATTTTGCTAAATGGTTATTTTCCCTTATTTTGTCTCCAAAGCTCTCAGCTGAGTATGTAATGTTCGGTTGCACCCCTAAGTCCCCTTCCTTACTTGTTTCATTTACTCTTTACCATATTCGTACAGCTGTTGCATATTCACTAATACGTGCATGGATGTAGGGGAATCCCCTAAATACGAAGAACCTGTTTTCAATACAGTAAAAAACATAAAAATGTATATACCTATTGCGTACACGTAGTTAGTATCTTCTTGTGTGTGTATGTACGTGAATCGCAATGCCTAAAGTAGTGTTGAGTATTAAAGACAAATTTAATGTCATTGAAATTCATAAGAAAGAAAAACTAAGTGTACGAGAGTTGGCAAAGAAATGGAAGATCAGAAAACGCAAGCTGCTAGCATTATCAAAAACAAAGATCAGCCGCTTGATCAAGGTGTTATAAAAAACTTTAAATTTATGTACAAATCGTTATTTTTAAAACATATTTTGGTACGGATGGAAGATTCAAATTCTGCTATGGAATTATCAAAATCAATAAATTTGTTAGACGTTGTTTATTTTATACACAAGGCGTGGGAACAAGTGAGTCCACAGACAATACAAAATTGTTTTATTAAAGCTGGGTTTGTAGAAAACCGATTTGCCCAATGATGAAAGCGGGTGGACTGCAGAAGATGAGCTGCCTTTATCAGCACTTGCCCAGTTCTCTAGAGTTATTAATCGAGTTCAGAGCGAAATCCAAATTGACGTGGAGGACTATATTAATTTAGATAATGAAATCTCTATTAATGATGAAGACGTGGAAAATATCAATACTGAAATGTTACCTATTTTCCAAGAATCGCTGGCCATCTCGTCTGAAGATGAAATAGAAAATGATATTGCTGACAAGATTACTTCGTATAAAGAGGCTTACTTAGCTATAAAAAAAACTAAAGGATTTTTCTTTAAATCACAGCGACCTTAGGGGTGTTGAACTGCTAACTGATATTCAACTACATCTTCAAGATATTGAAATTAAAGGAAAAACTCGCCAAGCGAAAATTTCTGACTTTTTAAAATTATTTTGAAATATTTTGTACACAAAACTTTATTCTTTAATTTATGAACAAAGCTTTATGAACCTCCTAACTCAGTCTTATTTGTATGTATTAATATTCTTGTTTTGGAAATAAAACTGTTTAAACATTCATCAATAATACTTTTCTCATAAGCGGACAAATTTGGCAGTCTCTTAGGTGTCCGTTTAAGAGAGAGTACACTGTATTTGATAAAATATAATGCCACCGAAAAAATGATTTCAAGCACTTTTACATGCTTAAAGCTTGATTTTGTTCATAGAATTTAAAGATTTAAAACGTGCTTGGTGCTTTTAAGAACTTTTTTCGAAGTGTTATTGTTGTTTGCGGTTTTGTTGTTCTTCAAATGCAAATCCTGCCAAAACATGCAAACTTTTAGTGAAGTTTTTCCTTAACGCTTTCCCTTCGCAACTCCAATTTTTCCCATCGTCTTATAAATGCTTGTCTCACAGTATTTTCTTGGGTTTGTTTCTTTGATTCCAAAAGTAATGCTTTTCTTTTTGTCCTTTTATTACTTTTACTTTTTCTCATAAATCATGGCGTCCAAGTCCAAATAAGTTTGCCATATCTTCTACTTATTTGTACTTGTCTTCCCTACAGTCACAACGCACTTATCCTCATACTAATTTCCGTTTATAACTGCAAGACTTTTGTCTTCGTTTCTACGACGTTTTTGTTTTTTTGTAGCATTGTTGGTAAATTCCTTAATTTTACCTGTGCACAATAACACTTACCTAGTACATTCTAACAACAAAGTTCGTCCCAAATTGAAATTGAGCGTATACGCCAAGACAAATTTTACAGATCTTAAGAAGTTTTGGCTAAGTATTTCTTTCCTTTTTTTTGTATACCGCACGACTCACCCGCACCAACTTCATCTATGTACGTACGTGTACGTGCCTTTCCAGCTTACCCCACTTATTTCCTGTGTGATTTATGTCTTGAGTTTGCGCTGCTTCTACTACTTAGCTCGCTACGTGGTAGAGGGTGCGTGTGAGTCTTACTCACTACTTGGCTCATCGCCATTTCTAGCGTTCTAATACCTCCCGCCGTTCACATCACATTTGTTTTTTGGGATTGGCTGCAATTTGCAGAGATTTCATGGATTCGCAACTAAGATTTGCTCCATTACTATTAACAACCGCGACGCTATGGAGGTAGCTTTTGAGTCGACCTTAAGCATTCCAAGAAAAGTCTATTTGTCTTTGGGTGTTGCACGGGAAATTATGTTTACTTAAGATTTCATAGATTTTCCTTAACTTGTGTACTTATGCTACTTGTACGATGAGCGCGTATGGGGGTGATAAGTTGGCAAACTCAGTGCGTTGATTATTACTGCTGGTGCGATTGGTTGACTACTTGGCTGCATGTCGTGTAAGGCGAGCTCGTTCACTGCCTGTTTTGCTTGTTTAATTCGAAATTTATTACAAACGGAAAGTTATTAACTAATATTTATGAGTGGATATGAGTTTGCATGCTGGGTTATACAAAGACGGCCAAAGACGTGGCTAATAATTAGCTATAAAAAATTAAGAAAGTAGAAAATTTGTATAAATTAATTGGCAGTAATAACGATGGAAGGAAACTATCAATAAGGTGGTGGGATGTATGTACTCGAACGAAATGTGTGCGTCTTTTACCCTTCGGAAGCGCGGAAACTCATGTCCTTTCCTCTAAAACTTGGAAAATAAGAATTAGATAAGAGCATAATTACTGTTGTGTGGCCTTAAAGCTGCGCATGGCTCATCCATATTGAGTATATAAATTTGGATTTCCAAATCTGAAGTAAAGAATTATATCTGGAGACGGACCTTGAGAAATGTGAATAGTCCATTTTACTGCGTTCCTGGAAGAACACGCCATGTGAGGCTATAAACTTTAAGATGCTACTTGCAGAAGGTACTGGCAAGTTGGAGCCCATTAATTCATCTAGCTGAGCGTCGAACTTGTCCAATTTTCTTCGAGTTAATGTCAGACAGTTTTGTCAACAGATAAGGAAGCAGATTTTTAAACCCGTTTCTCTCAGATGTCAGATAGATTCTATAAGTGTCAGTGGACCGATTAACGTGATTATGGGTGTCAAACAGATATTCTTATATGATAGTCTATCCGGATATGGACTTGGTATACGCCTATCTCGGGAACGATTTCATAGTTCTACGTCGAATTTTCTAGGCCATCACAACTTCAACACTCTCTGTCCGTATGTCTTTTTTGCTACAAGATTTGATGGTAATGCGGAAACTTCCTTCTCTGGATTCATTCAGCATCATCTTGCAAGCGAAATGTACTCAAACGGAAGGGCGAAACAACTAAAATGATGCAGTGCCTGTATCCGATCATTTGTTGTAGCTGAAGTGTGAGAAAGAGTTCACTGGAGCTTTTCAATGCTTCTTATTGCGGCATAACAATAAAAAGGGACGAGATCGCCAGTGAGATGGCCTGGGCATGACTCAAATTAATATAAGAAAAGCAGATCTATCTGTGCATCGGACTTTAGGAGATTTACACAGAAATCTAAATAAATCTGAAGTATTTGTCTCAATGCTTCGAGTCTGAAAAATTGTTCTCACAGACGATGCACTGATGCAGAGACGGAGGAAGTTGAAATAAGGATAAACTCCGCGAAATAATTATAGGTTTAAGAAAGTTTTTGAAAAGCTGGTGGCAGATAACTATGAAAAGTTAGAAAAGGAAGAGCACTGACAACTCCAGCATATTCCAGGAGGATGAGCGACGGAGCTAAGCGATCCCTGACCGCAGTAAACTATGAGAAATGTGAGATCCTTAGAAAGATTTGCTCAATATTATGATATAGACTGAGCGGGAAAATGTGATCTGCCCGCCCCAATTTTTCCATTTGGTGGTATGGTATAAGAGAGTAAAACAGATTCCATGTAATGACTATGTGACCCTCGGTAGTCCAAATTAACTAATGCCCAAACTGCATACGCAAGGCACTAGAATAATATGGACAGTTTGACATAACCCAAGTAATGGGCTTGAACCCAAACTTTATCTTCTAAAAAAGTGTTGTTCAAAAGAACAACTGATCACGCCCACAGTGCACTGTACCATAGTACCACGCCAACTCTTCCAATTAGAGCCGACAAATGCTTTTGATTGCTCGTGCATTCCCTACACCGTTTAGTTAACTTGCATCGCAGTCCTTTTTTCTTCTCTTTAGCTTTTATTCCTCCTTCGCAGTGCTTTTGTTTGGGCAAAGCAATTTCGACAATTTTTCCACTTTCGCGCTTTTTCAACTCGATCTCATCGACCAGTGTGGGAAATTTCAAAATCTTGCTTCCATATGCCTACTCATAGCAGCATTTACATCGTTTGCACTCTATAGACGTTTTTCTAATTAACTCTTGAAATCTTTTTATATCGCTCTACAAATGCATTAACCCTTTTCCCCGCTCTGTTCGACTGACTGCCGTGCTGCTTGTCTTGCATTTCATTTACTCGAATTTCTTTTGGTATGGGCTTTGTGTGACACAAAGACGACAATGTTGACGATGATTGCATGCTCTGCCACAAGGATTTGCCAATCAATCATTTTAATTTTGTGTTTGAATGCAAAAAGGAAAAACGAAATTGAAAGAAGTAAGTGAAAATTAGGCAACTGGGAATTTGTGTGTGATTTTTCAGCTAAATTACCCAATCGACGACTATAATTACAGCGAACCGGCTTGAGTATACACCGCTTGGGGTACCTATGAGTTAGAGATGAGTAGATTTAGGAAACCGGCTAATCGAGTCCTTTGAAGCAGCAAAGGTAGCTGGACTTACTGAAAACTTAAAATCGATTTGAAAGAAACGAAGATCGACAAATACTAAACGTTGCACGTGTAACTCAGCAAAATCGATAGAATGACCTAGCTTCGAGATACCCAGACGCCGTTAAAAGGAATCGAAAAGCGGTTCGGCTACCAAACCAAAATCAAAATCGGTTACATGCCACTCACCCCTTGTAATCGAAAAACCGATTCTTTAAACAAGCATTTGCAAACCACACATCACTTCTTACAAAGTAGTAAGGGGAACGAAGCTAGTTTGATCAGAAAATGCCTTGTTGACAGTGCTACTTACCACTGTAAAAGTGGAAGGGTATGTTTGCTTGTATGTGGTTCGCAGTGTGAAAGAGACGATAAAAAAGTCATTGAGTAAGACACGTCAATCGCCAGTCAGTCAGCAATACTTACCACTCAGCAACGGGTTAAGGCTTTCCTTTCAAAATATGCAGCGGCAAAAAAAATTATTAATAACACAAAATATTTTCTTCTAATGCGCACAAGCTCAAGGAGAACAGTGGTAGCCCGTAAATTGGAGCAAATGATTATGGGGTTTCTCTGCGAACACAATCACCTTTAAGTGGTGCAGGGCTTACGCCGATCGCATTCGATGCAAAGCGGTCAGATGTCGGTGGTCTTGGTTACTTTCACCTGGCTGATCTGTGTCGCATAGCGAGCAGTAACCAGGATTTTCATAATCCAGGGTGTTGTGCGACACCACGGCTATTGCACTGATTTGTGGGCAGGAGGTTTAAAACATCGGCTGTCTTAGAACGGCGTCTCCCCAATACCGGACCATCTTAGCGTAGCTATGACATTACCGCGTCACGAGCTCTGACGCGGAGGAGTATACTAGTTCCAGTTACTGAAATTTCATAACAACTACGCTTGCCTTATCGGCAGGATGTCGTATGAACAAGATGACAAAGCTTAAAACTGTGTTACAACATAAAACCAAAGCAAATCACAAAAAAAGGAAAAACAGCGAGCATAGTGGCAGAAGGCCGTGCATTTACTCGAGAAACTTCCTTGAAAGGATGCTGTTTCTGGAGGTCCAGAGGACGCGATAGCGATTACACAGCGCCGGAGTTCGCCAAAGCCAGCACTATACGCGAACCCCAAGGGAGACACACCCCAAAGTGATCATCGTGGGCAAAGTACTGACACAACGGGGGGATGAGAACGAACAAGCTCTAGCCCCATACAGATCAAGCAGCGAAACTCGCGATCCCCGGCCGTTGGTGAGGGAGCCATTAAACCGGCGATCCCTGTAGCACCTACCACCACCAATGCACATTGAGGAACACGGAGCGACAGGGGAAAGAAGGCAAATGAACGCGACACCACAGTCAAGACAGGCTACGACGGCTCAATGAGAACCCTAGTAGGAACAATACCCTCGACTTCCCTAGCAGACTCTCAAGGAAGTCAAGAGGGTTGGAGTAAGTCTAGGCGCTTACCGTCATAACATAGCTTCGGGTCAATCAGCTCGTATTAGCGGCGAGACGGTTCATAAATTTGATCGTGTGAAGTACGCGGGGAGCGAAAATCCTAGCAGAGAGTGCAACCCGTATGAAAAAAAGAGACCGAATGAAGGCACCATAAAGGCAGACAGCCCGCGCTCATTAGAAGCGGGTAAGGGGTCAAATATACCCGCGGTAGGTATGCCTGTCGTAAGAGGCGACTAAAATACCAGATTCTGTGTAGCGCAACCTCAGGTTGCCAGCGCAATATACAGCTTTCTCCAAACCAATTGTCAACCTCATCTATCCGCGGCGAATGTTAGTTGAAACAACAGACGAGGTTCTGCGACACAAGCTCCTCATGGGAACTCGTAGGTGGAGAGGGAGGGATGGCCTGAAGGATAATGTGGCCATATAAATCGTTCCCGAGATGGTCGGGCTAGCACCTTAATGGTGCTGTGTTACCGGAGCGTACCGGATCTGTATCCGGAAAAGGACCATCACATCGATAACACTCCCAAAGCCTTCGGGGAGCAACCTTATACAACACAGCCCACGCTATGACCACCGTCTGGATGACAAAAGACATATACGTCTAAGTGGGTCCGCATTCAAATGCAATATCAAATACCTTGAAGAGGGCATGACGGCCAGAGAGACTATATCAGGGCGGATGCGCACAGGCCTAAACCGAGCAACAGCCGAAACGCATCAGCCACCGAACGAAGAGGCAACTCAAAAGATAGAAGGCAGTCAGAAACAGGGCGGCCGCCGTGGTGTGATGGTAGCGTGCTCGCCTACCACACCGTATGCCCAGGGTTCGAACCCCGGGCAAAGCAACATCAAAGTTTAGAAATAAGGTTTTTCAATTAGAAGAAAATTTTTCTAAGCGGGTCGCCCTCGGCAGTGCTTGGCAAGCGCTCCGGGTGTATTTCTGCCATGAAAAAGCTCTGACTGAAAACTCATCTGCCTTGCAGATGCCGTTCGGAGTCGGCATAAAACATGTAGGTCCCGCCGGCCGATTTGTAGGGAAAATCAAGAGGAGCACGACGCAAATTGGAAGAGAAGCTCGGCCTTAGATCTCTCGGAGGTTATCGCGCCTACATTTATTTTTATTTTTTAGTCAGAAACAGCAGACAGAATATGTTGGAAAGACTCTGGATGCAGCATTTTTGCTGGGAGATCGCAGTAATTATTACAACAGGTAGGTATTGTGCTCTTTTTAGATAATAAGGACCTTAGAACGCTGAAGTTGTGGAAGTCTGCAGTTCTTTTGCTTCCTCACATACGCGGACTTCCGCATGTGAGATCATCCTCACACTGCAACAGACTCACTTCATAACCTTATTGGTAGATGTGGGTAGAACATTGCGAAAGAACGTCTAAATAAACTCTCGCTAAAAGAATGTTCCCACATTTTAGTCTACACTGTACTTTAAATCATCAAGTCTGCATGTGTCCTTTTGAATTTCTACCTTCAATCTACTACTAACACTATCACCCTTATGTAAAGTCAACTTGCCACATCGTCACAGTAGCAACAGAAATTTTAGTTATGATTGACAGCTCCTTAACTGAAAGGTATAATTCGTCGCTGTTGCATGCCACAACGCTGCAAAACAAACAATACATAATATCTTCATTACATAGCGCATATATTTAATTACATATATATAAGTGTAAGTACACGTGCATATGTACTTATGTTGCTAGTGCTTAAGTATAGTTAACGTCTTACCCCCTTTCCTTCGCCTCAGTATAAAGCTTCAACTGCGTATATGTAAATGGATTTATGTCTTAATTGACAAACAGTGAGAAGTGTGCACAGCATGGTGAATGGGTTTAATGTTGCAAGTTTTTGGAATTAATATTTTGAAGAAAGCAGAAGAAACAGAAGAATTAGCTATTGTTGCATTGGGAAGTGAGTTGATATTGTGCATATTGAGCTCAAATGCCTCGATAGCTGCAGATGTGAACATTTAGAGTACTTATAGAAATCAAAAATTTCTTTTTATTTTTATGTTATGTGATATTATTATAAAAGTATTTATAAAATAAAATGTTTATACTTTTTTATCATGTCATAGTACATGATGTGATATTGCATCATGTGACTAACATCACGTGATATCATATCACATAACATAGTATCACCACCTATACATATGTCTGCATACGCATCATTGACCTTCGTAGTTGTGCATCAATTCCGTTGATCTCATAAAATGATTGTAATCATATCGTATGTTGACTTTGAAACACATTTCAACGCTCTAACAACAATTCATACATATTTTATCACCTTATCATATTGAGAATGCGACTTTGAATTGTTCATCTTATAACGCCAAATTGTCAGCAATTCATACGTCGCATGTGATCTAAGCTTTTCAAAAAATCATTTTATCACCTATTCATCATATCGAGAGTAAAGGCCTAGTTGCTCATACTTAACACCGTATACAATGGAAATTGTTAGCCTGAAAGGATACCACTTGAAAACTATGTACACATTTATATATCAATTACCCTAAATCATATCTTAGCACGTACCACCGATTCTTACGATATCATCACGAGATATCATACTACTTGCTACTACATCACTTGGTGGTATAAAAGATCATAGTTATTCAAAAATGACCTAAAATTATATAACGTATAACCATATAGTGAATTATATAACACACTTGATCTAGCCATCTCACCACTGTATGATCAATCCTCATCTTAATTTTTATACTCAGTTGAGCAGAGCTCACAGAGTATATTAACTTTGATTGGATAACGGTTGGTTGTACAGGTATAAAGGAATCGAGATAGATATAGACTTCCATATATCAAAATCATCAGTATCGAAAAAAAATTCGATTGAGCCATGTCCGTCCGTCCGCCCTCCGTCTGTCCGTTAACACGATAACTTGAGTAAATTTTGAGATATCTTGACGAAATTTTGGTATGTAGATTCCTGGGCGCTCATCTCAGATCGCTATTAAAATGAACGATATCGGACTATAACCACGCCCACTTTTTCGATATCCAAAATTTCGAAAAATCGAAAAATTGCGATAATTCATTACCAAGAGGGATAGGGCGATGAAACTTGGTAGGTGCGTTAACTTATGACGCAGATAGAAGATACAGTAAAATTTTGACAATGGGCGTGGCACCGCCCACTTTTAAAAGAAGGTAATTTAGAAGTTTTGCAAGCTGTAATTTGGCAGTCGTTGAAGATATCATGATGAAATTTGGCAGGAACATACTCCTATACTATATGATGCTTAAAAAAATTAACAAAATCGGAGAACGACCACGCCCACTTTTAAAAAATTTTTTTTAGTGAAATTTTTACAAAAATTTAATATCTTTACAGTATATAAGTAAATTATGTCAACATTCAACTCCAGTAATGATATGGTGCAATAAAATACAAAAATAAAAGAAAATTTCAAAATGGGCGTGGCTCCGCCACTTTTTAATTTGATTTGTCTAGGATACATTTAATGCCATAAGTCGAACAAAATTTACCAATCCTTGTGAAATTTGGTAGGGGCTTAGATTCTAATGATATTTTCTGTGAAAAAGGTGAAATCGGTTGAAGCCACGCCCAGTTTTTATCACAGTCGACCGTTTGTCCTTCCGCCCGGCCTTAACACGATAACTTGAGCAAAATCGATATATCTTTACTAAAACTCAGTTCACATAATTAGCTGTACTCACTTCTATTGTATAAAAAATGGCCGAAATCTGACTATGACCACGACCACTTTTCGATATCGAAAATTCGAAAAATGAAAAAAGTGCATAATTCTATACCAAATACGAAAAAGGGGTTTGAAAACATGGTAATTGGATTGGTTATGACGCAAAAATAAACTTTAGAAAAAAACTTGTAAAAATAGGTGTGACACGTACCATATTAAGTAAAAGAAAATGAAAAAGTTCTGCAGGGTGAAATCAAAAGCCCTTGGAATCATGGAAGGTATTAAAGAGTATTTTAAGAGGGAGTAGCCATAGTCTATGGGTGGACGCCATTTAGGGATATCGCCAGAAAGGGTGGACCAGGGCTGACTCTAGAATTTGTTGTACGATATGGGTATCAAATGAAGGGTGTTAATGAGTATTTAAAAGGGGAGTAGTGGTAGTTATATATAAGAAGGCTTTTTCGAGATATGACCAAAATGTGGACCAGGGTGACCCAGAACATCATCTGTCGGGTACCGCTAATTTATTTATATATGTAATACCACGAACAGTATTCCTGCCAAGATTCCAAGGGCTTTTGATTTCGCCCTGCAGAACTTTTTCATTTTCTTCTACTTAATATGGTAGTGTCACACCCATTTTACAAAGTTTTTTTTAAGTTATATTTTGCGTCAATAAACCAATCCAATACCATGTTTCATACCTTTTTTCGTATTTGGTATAGAATTATGGCATTTTTTTCATTTTTCATAACTTTTCGATATCGAAAAAGTGGGCGTGGTCATAGTCGGATTTCGGCCATTTTTTACACCAATACAAAGTGAGTTCAGATAAGTACGTGAACTGAGTTTAGTAAAGATATATCGATTTTGCTCAAGTTATCGTGTTAATGGCCGGCGGAAGGACAGACGGTCGACTGTGTATAAAAACTGGGCGTGGCTTCAACCGATTCCCCTTTTCACAGAAAATATCGTAGAATCTAAGCCCCTACCAAATTTCACAAGGATTGGTAAATTTTTGTTCGACTTATGGCATTAAAAGTATCTAGACAAATAAATGAAAAGGGCGGAGCCACGCCACATTTTGAAATTTTCTTTTATTTTGTATTTTATTGCACCATATCATTACTGGAGTTGAATGTTGACATAATTTACTTATATACTGAAAGATATTAAATTTTTGTTAAAATTGACTTTAAAAAAATTTTTCTTTAAAGTGGGCGTGGTCGTTCTCCGATTTTGCTAATTTTTATTAAGCATACATATAGTAATAGGAGTAACGTTCCTGCCAAATTTCATCATGATATCTCAACGACTGCCCAAATTACAGCTTGCAAAACTTTTAAATTACCTTCTTTTAAAAGTGGCGGTGCCACGCCCATTGTCCAAAATTTTTACTAATTTCTATTCTGCGTCATAAGTCAACTCACCTACCAAGTTTCATCGCTTTATCCGTCTTTGGTAATGAATTATCGCACTTTTTCGGTTTTTCGAAATTTTCGATATCGAAAAAGTGGGCGTGGTTATAGTCCGATATCGTTCATTTTAAATAGCGATCTGAGATGAGTGCCCAGGAACCTACATACCAAATTTCATCAAGATACCTCAAAATTACTCAAGTTATCGTGTTTGACGGACGACGGACGGACGGACGGACGGACATGGCTCAATCAAATTTTTTTCGACTGATGATTTTGATATATGGAAGTCTATATCTATCTCGATTCCTTTATACCTGTACAACCAACCGTTATCCAATCAAAGTTAATATACTCTGTGAGCTCTGCTCAACTGAGTATAAAAAAGGCTGGTAAGTGTCACACCTATTTTACAAAGTTTTTTTTCTAAAGTTATATTTTGCGTCATAAACCAATTCAATTACCATTTCTCCCTTTTTTCGTATTTGTATAGAATCTGGCATTTTCATTTATTCTTGCTCGAAAGTCGACCCATTTCTATTCTCGCTCGAACAAGCTCGTGGCCTAGAAGGTGCAATATTGTCCTATTATATGACTCTAGATGCTCGGCCTTGCACTTATGGTATTTGTTAACAGAAGGCACGGAGTTTATATCCCCAAAACCCCATCAACATCGATAACACTTCTAAATCTCGGGTGAGAATGAGATCTCCACACCGCTACAATTCTATACAATGATTTATAAGGATGAGGTTATCCGATATTTAAAGCAGCAAAGGCCTACAACGGCATCACCGGCATATCACGTCAATTCTCTGTAAGGCCTTGTTCCCGCTTCAATTTTGTGGAAGCCGATTCACCTATGCAGAAGAAAAAGGTTTCATCATCAATCAGTGAACATCTGGGAGCAGTCTTCCACCCCAATGTAAATGGCTCTCTTCCTATGCCCTGACCCTTCAGCGAGACGTTTTGTTTGTATTGGCAATAGTCTCTGCGTCCAGTACTTGACGTCTGAGTGAAACATCTTCGCTTTCTCGGTCTGCTCAAAGATCTTGAGACTTCACAATCATCTTGCTGCTACATGCTAAGCAGAACACATACTCTTATGTGACCCTCAGAATATATTGCAGGATACAGTGTGGGGTTTGCTCACGTGTATAAATACGAATCGTTGTCCTGCATATTTTCAGTGATCTAATTTCTATTGCCATTCTTATGACAGGGAGCCTAACTCCGAGAATAATTATTGTGTCTCTTGAGATGCCAACGCTGGCTATATGTATCCACAAAGAGCCAGTTCGTTTCTCTATCTGATGCCAGCTCCTGTTCACTTTTCTTTGTTTTAGCGTGTGAACCGAGCTTGATATCCGATCTAGGAACCAGAGACCAAAATTCGACCAAAAGCTCAAAAAGCGTACCTATGAGACGGGCCAAAGGCAGCTAAAGCTTCTACATTATTGCTTTTCCATAAACCAGAACATATGCACCACTGAGCAACCGCAGTTAGGTTGGTTGAACTGGCCAGTCCATGAGAGACCTCACATAGACTGAATGAATCCGCAGTGTTACCAGAAGTTTGTTTTAACGATCAAACTGAAAAGCCCTATCACAAACTAGGACCTATGTATAAAATAACTCCGTCCTCTTGCAAATACTAGAAGCTTCCTAGGACTTAAGCTCTCGCTGCTTATAGACCTGACAGCTGTATCACTCCTAATAGCTGGAGTCTTGGCCTGGCAAGCGGCGGGCACGAGCACAGAACGTGCGCGATCGTTTCTCCTCCAACGCACTTCCTACATCTGCTATCACTGACTCAAGCCTAATTTAAAGGCATGTGACGCCAGAAGACTGTCAATATAAAGTTAACACGGTTGCAGCTTAGCTATTCTCGTTCCAGGGTTTCTATCTACGGCTTCGTATGGCATAATATTTCCGCTTGGAAAACGCTACAGTAATACGGCAGCCTGTAGGATCTGTAGCCAACCCCAAAGTATTTAAAGTCGCACTAAGCAAATGGCAAACGCTGCTCAATAGAAGACGTCTTATTACTCCGCTTAGCTGTAGCGTTGATTTTCGGATTCACATTCCTCTGATGCGTCAATTTACTAACTCACCGGCCTGAAGTGCTGTGGCGATGTGGCCTTAACTTATGATGGCAG
>JARSSU010029822.1:0-28376 GCA_029619165.1 Eurosta solidaginis | reverse complement strand
TAAAATTGCTTGCGTTGTTTTTTTAAGCCACCACAAGACACAGCAGGTAGAATTGAAATTTCCCCTACTAAAAGTTCGACCTAAAGGGGGGGGGCATCAGAATTCGTTTTAGAGGTATGTTCCTTCGGCAAAGTTTCTTATTTTGATCCCAGAATACGATTTTCGCAGAGCAATGAGCGATTTAAATCGACCATCCTAAGCCACATGCAGAGGTCCAATTACACTTTGCACAGTTAACTGACTACGGGTTACTTTCCGGACTATCTCCACAGAATGGGCAAGTTGAAAATACGAACTGCCGATATTGTGGGCAGCACTTTTAAACCAACAGGACACGATAGTTCGATGTACAGATAAAAATATTTTCCCGAAAAAGTTCCGCTGGTACCTAATGGTGCTAGTAACGGAGAACGTGTTCTAGATCAGGAATGGTGTGATTCCTAGTAATTAGTACGAGCTCTGTGGAAATTGATAGCATTGTAAAATGTCCCTCAGTGTATTCAAAAATTTCCCGCCAAGAATCTACAGATCATCGGCATAAGCACAACCCCTTGAGGTCCTGAAGCGTTCGTTCATATCAAACAACCTATTACCCCCTTTGCGTACCTCTCCTCTCCTTTCTCTGAACCATTGCTCCGCCACTCCGCGGGATGACTCCAATGTATGCTATATATAAGTAGAACCTTTCTAAAACAAACTACGTGAACTGATAAAAGAGGAAAAATCATCATGGTTAACATATATATTAATATCCTCAATCTTCGTATTCAGTTCGTTTTGGCTTCCGCTGCTTTGCATTCGTTCAATGCGTCAGTGTTTCAGCCAAAGGTGAAGGATGGGGTCGGGTGATAAGCTGGTGGCGATTAATGTGCATCTGAGCTGGGAGAGGTCGATAGGACACTCCCCGAAGAAGAGTTCTACGTTGCCTCCTTATACCACCTAGAAGCACCCACCCGTCTCTTAGCTCCATAGTGACGACGTATTCTCCGTCGCTTTCAGAATTCTGCAGTTAAACTGCAATGGATTAACTGGGAAGGATGACGGAGATAGTCGACTTCAAGAAGTAGCAACAACGTCCTCAGAGCTGCTATCCAAGAGACTGAGCCCACTGAGTTGGGGACATTTCTGGATACCACTTCCATATAAAAGATCGTGCCAAAGAAAATGAATGCGGAATTGCAAGGAGCATCTGTCCGGTCGGGCAAGGTGAATTTAGAAATCATCAACATCTATACCCTCCTGGATGCTTTCTTCTGTGGATACTGCTATGATATTAGTGCTTTTTTTCACTAATGAAAATCGAACCATGATCTGTGGCATTCCGATCTTCAAGAAGATTGGCAGAGAGAGCGGTGACTAAAACCGGCACATAAGGACAGCTTGTGAACAAAAGCAAGCGGGCGAAATGGGAGCAACATCTAAAGAACTGTAAACGCTCTACCAGTGTAGTAAGCTATGGTCACCCGTAAAGTCTCCCTCAAATATATCCATTATCTTCGGCGATAAAGTGCTATCGAATGCGAAAAAATGCGCAAGCGCTTTCTTCCGACAATACAGCAGACACAAAGACTTGAAAGGTTTAAATAGGCTACGATCTCCTCAAGGCGAAGGATACGTTCAATACAGTCAATTGGAGTCGACAAGCTGTCTGTTGGGCGCTGCTGATTAAACGTTACTTGATAACGGCGACCATAGCGCAAAAGCGGCCATGTGAACGTAGTAATATTAAATACGTCTCACTTTCAAATTACAGGATAACGGATGTCGGCAGGCAGTTATTAGAAAGGAGCTACAGTAGACGACTCTTTCCCTAAGGTAGTCAGCCCGTACCAAATGTGTAGTATCGGTTCTACGGATTAAGACAGCAAATGAGTGCTAAAACATTCGCAACACTCCCTAAACGTTAAATCTTTTCAGGCGCTCAATTACAAAAAACTTGATTTATAGCAGCAGCAATTCTAATTGGTCTCAATCGAGTCCATCGAGTTGAAGAAACAAACATATTATTTCACTCCGCTATCTCAAGTTCTCAGGTAGACTTAGTTGAACTCGGCTGGTGCGTGAGGCCATAGACTGAATGAGTCCAAAAGTTTGTTCTAACGACCCAAACGGAAAGCTTGAACAACACCAGGACGATCTTGTAACATCTAATCTGTCCTCTAGGCACAAATACTAGGAGCCTTTCTCTGATCTACGACCTATTTGCTGCTTCTAGATTCTGACAGCCGTGTCACTCCTAATAGCTGCGATGTGCGTAGCCGTTGCGAGCGCAGGGCGCACAAAACCGTGGCTCAAGGAATCGATTCCCCTCCTACCCGCACTTCTACATCTGCTATCAGCAGACATAGGCCTGATCATAAAAACATGTGACAAAGCAGTGTCTATGTCAGATTGCCATCAAGAGCCTGCAGTCCCATCTTTTCAATGATGAGTTAAGATCTTACTGTTCAATAATATTCCGCCATTATTTTCAACGTCTATCGTAGAGGTCATCGACTCGTATTAATACTTTGAATGCATTTCACTTTTGGATACTCAATGGAAGTGTCACATCACGGTAATACAGAGTGAACAACATGCAGGCTTTCTATCAAAGCTCGCATCAAATATTGTATAAAAAGTCATAACATTTTAAAAATATTTGTCTTCTTGCAAGCTGTTATTTTCACGAACAATGAATCAGGCAATTTCTTGATCGCGTACGTTTAGCTCGGCTACTTTGACATCCATTCAGTGCCAACGATACAGTGAACCACGGTCAAGGTAACTGGCGTCGTGTTCACACTGTTTTTAAGATCACTCGTCGCAATGGAGCTGGGCCAAGCCTCTGTAACCTCAGCACTTTTGTTGTTGTTGTGTCTGAGATTAGGCACCGATGCAAACTCACCTTCTTGAATATAAAAATATGAATCGAATTATATGTGAGGGCATATGGGAGTGCTATACAAATTTTGTTATATTAAAGTGAATTTGTATCTGTTGCCTATTCTATCAGGGCAAACAAAACAAAAGTGCTGATTTCATATGAAAGTGCAAAGAAAAAGCACTTCCATATGAGCCAAGCACTTCGGATGATATTCAAATTTACACTAACAAATTGACACCAAACATTTTTTTTTAATATTGTAGAACTGAGAAAAATTGTACTCATTATTCATTAGGGGACCATGACAATTCTTTAACATTTAAACACTTGCAATTAAAAAAGTTTACAGTCTACATAGTAGTTTGTATATGTATTGTGATTTGCACTTCCATATAGAACAATTTTGAACAGCTCTCTTGAAAAGATATTCAAAAAGTTTTTTGCTAAACGGAAAACATGTTTCTTGTATGTCACACATAAAAACATCCCTGGAGGCTTAAAGAGTGTTGCGAATACGAACAGCCCTTCCTGGACTGCATCCGGTACTATGCAACGACTTGTACCAGCCCGCGAGCTTGGACCATAATAATTGCCCTCTAGTATCGAGTCTGTACACTGAGGATAATATTTGGCGGAGTCATCCAGAAGTCTGATACTGTTGGACATTGGATAAAAATTAGTATCCTCCCATCCCATCAATAGACATGATTGATAGACATTCTAAATAAAAACGTTAAACATTTTCATGGCTCATATAGCTAGGAGAGTGAGAGGCTGCCGACGGCACGACGATACGGATGCTGGGGTGTGCGTGTGGTCAGATATGGAGCGACGACTTAAGTGTAACGAGTATGCCTGGTAAATATGCACTCCTTATGGTGTTTATGAATACAAGAGAACAATCCCTGAAATGCATGGAATATGCTATAGATGGCTTTCTGGACATTTCTTGGGCGTCCATCAATGTTTGAGTAAATATGGACGGTCTCAACTCGATTAGTACTTCCAGCGCAACAAAATGGATCGGTTGCGCTCTCACAATTAGTTCTGAGCTTCGAGGTCCGACGCCAGTAAGTTGCCAACGCAGAGGAGTCGAGTATGGTTTACCTAGAAAATTAGGTCCGCAATTGTACTACACCTAAGTGAGAGAACTTCCCAAGAGAAAAATCATACTAGATAGTAATTTGTCATGAAAACTTCACGGCAACATTCCTTGCTACAGATGGAAGCATACTTGGAGTTTAGAGAGCCAACCTAACAGCAGCATTATATGCCACCCTCTGCATCCAACCGCGGACAAAGTGCCAAATGAATGCATCAACAACTGCAAGAATGCTTAAGTCGCTAGGGCAGCTTAGTGTATGCCTTCGTTTAAGAAACGGCGGGGTTCCATGATTAAGTGTCTGCGTTTCAAACGGAAGTTCAGGCCATAACAGACGTAAGCCGTTGGCGCAAGGAAGATACGATGTGCTTGAACTACTATTGTTTACAAGCCAAAGTAGGGGGTAGGATCTCATCATCATAGACTGTCAGGCTGTCGCTTATTTGGCTGAAGTATTGAAGTGTAACATGCAGTGAAAAGTGTTTAAATAAAGAAAATCTTATATCTACACTGGTTTCCAGGTATATGGACATAGATGGAAAACTAAGCTTGAATAAGTTGTCAAAGTAAGGCACAGCCCTCGAAGCCTTTGCCGCAGACGTTCCAATAAATATTGTGTAAGTCGTATAAATTTTAATATCAAAGAGAAGGCGAGTACCGTGTCCCAGCAAACGCATTTCGCGATGAGCAGGGCAAAACGGGCGGGGGAAATCCAACAAAATGGAGCTTGTCCTGTTCACAAGAATCCCTGCTTTAACTTACCGAGGCTAACGGCACAACGATAAGTCTCTCTGCGAAGCCTAATATGTGTATGATACTCGACTCCAATTAAGCTGTAAAAGGTAGTTCTGGCAGCTGTCTGAGAACTGTCACTGCATATCATCCATGGGATGTACAGCACAGTCATTCGACCGATACTAAGTTTGGAGCTGAAGGCACTAAACAAGAAGAGCATCAACATAACGCTGCCAAAGGTACAAGGTCTAGCATGCCTGCGTATGCCAGGCGAATTGAGCTGCGGATTGTTCGCAAAACTTGCTCTACGACTAAAGAATCCAACATGTGAAAATCAACCCCATACGGGCATGCGACGGTATTAGTTGACATGACAAGGGAACTATTAAAATGAATTACAACTGGCCTAACGTCCGATAACAACCATATCATTGGCGGTTTTTGATTTCGAGGCGCAGAACATAAAATATTATTCAAGGGAGAAATGGTCGAAGGCCTAGACAGTGGTAGTGTGTATTAGAATTACCCACATGGCTTAAAAATTGATAAGGGAAAGGGGCTTGTATGTGCTCAAAGCATCTGCAGTGTCTTCCAGGCGGGGTCCATGCCATAGAGAAAGCAGTCCCTGCTCCAGATTAGTACGGTCCAAGACAACAATTTTACGACCTTTGTCGACAACCACATCACTTTTAAAGGCATTTAAAAATACAATATGATAATTCGGAGATAAAGTGCGGAGGTGTCAAGCTCGCTGCATTGATAAGGCACCAAACTTATTTCCTTTGCTGGGTCCCAGGGCACAGCATTATCGGAAGAATGAACTGATATGGCCAGGTAAGGTTCCGAAATTAACATAAGCGAGGCGGATAGTTCCGTATGACCACCGCAGTGCCTATCTCCTGAAGAAATTTGAGGAACATGAGATTGAGGCAACGGAGTTGCTATGGAGCAACTGGGATGATTGCAAGGTCACAAAGTCCTTATGGCAATGTTTGGATAGAAACCAAATAGCTTCCTTAGCACATTGTGTACACAACTCAATCGCATTTAAAAATATTTGAGCAAGTCGATGAATGTCTGTGTAAATGGCACTTTGAAAATATGAGGTTTCTTACCAGTTGTTGTTGTTGTGTAGCAAAGACATTCCCTGAAGTATTGGATAGTATTATGGATGTTGACGATCCTTTCGGATATATGTAGATCCCTTAAGATCAGGTAACAAGGACAATAGGTAAAAGCCTGACCAACTCGAAAACGATTTAATATGACCACATTGAACCTTCTAAACCAACACTCCTAGTTCCTTGTGGAACTTGTGGTACCAGAGCCTCGCCTGCTGAAGAAGCAGGCTTCGCGGGGTAGGTGAGGTTGAAAATCGAGTTGAGGAAACTATAAGTTGGGCTGTCAGCCCCTTAAAGATTTGAGTATAAAACCTTTGAATCTTGGGTATTTTGTAACCTCTTACGACAGGCATACTGCTGCGGCTATATTCTAAGCCCCCAAACTGCTGGGCTTATTACATTATTAACAAATGTAAGAAACTTTGAAAAACTGCTTCTCCTAACTATATATTTTTACTGTAATCTTCGACGTACGATTGAGCAAGCCAATCCTTTTGCGTGGCTATTAGTATTAATTCGAAATACCCATGTCCTGCTCTTCTCTATCCCTACGTGCACTCGCTGATTTCCCCGTACAAGTCTGTATACGCGGCCTTCGTTGGAATGTCAATAAAAGAAGAAAAAAATTAAGTTTCGCCTTGGATGGTTTTAAAGATGTCAACAGAAGGGTCTGCTGGAATGCTAGGCGACCTGGTAAAGGCGTGCAAAGTTTGTTTAAGCTGAGGGAGGAAGACGAACCCCATAACCTTACCGCCAATGATGGGAAAACCACGTTTCGGCAAACGACAAGAAATGCGATTCCGCAACCGCGCCAATCACCGCGCAATCAGATAGCGCCACCATGCGGAGATCCCGGAGGAGACTCAATTAAAAAGAATCGGCACTCAACATCTTTTTGTCCAACCAAAGCAACCTTTGACAGCGCGAAAACTTGTATGCTGCTATGTCTGGATTTAAGTTCCCGCAAAATTAATAAGGCTCTGCCAAATGATATTGAGCAACAACATAAATTCTAGGACTGTGAAGGACTCGTCTGTCAGTTAGAAATCAAACAGAGAATAACTCTTGCCACGTTCTACGAGAAGCTTATCATACCTTGTCTGGATTTATGCCTCGGAATCATGGATCGGTGTCGAGGGAAGATGAGGTCTTGCAATGTTCGAGAGAAAAGTTCCCCGAAAGACGTATGGTTATGTCTGTGATGCCGACGACGATCGTCGAAGGAGGTATAATGATAATTCTATGAGCTTTACGCAGATAAGACGGTAAATAAAAATACAAAGCTTCGCTGGCTAGGTCATATTATGCAAATGGACGAAGAGTTAAGCGCCAACCAATGATGATAATGTACCATGATAATGTACCATTTATGGAAAATATATATATGTAAATGTGGTTCATAACAAAGAAAAAATATTGGAGCCGAAGTCTGGTGTAGGTTTTATATGAAAACATAACATTTGTCATTGGTGTCCACATTGTTTGCAAACGTACCATTTACATAGACATTCATTGACTGGGTTCAAAAATTTTGAATGCAAATGACTTTGTGTACACAAATGTGGTCAATATAACAGTAAACAAGGTTAAATTCTGCACAGAAGAAAACTGGGTGTGACGATGCTGCGATTGTACAAAATGTCCAGAGCTGTAACAAAATCCTCAAGTCTGTTGCCGGAAGCACGTTTGACGAAGGAGCAACCGATTTAGGGTACGCGTCTCCAATATGGTCACTGAGCCTTAAAGAAACACAAGGAAACTGCAGGCCTGTCAAAACACCGCGCACTGAACTGCCACCGGATGTATTCTTATGTCTGCACAGCATTACCTACAAAGTTAGGAGAGAATACTCCTCATAAAGGAGATAAATTAAATCTTGAACAAATAATTTCTCTTGAATACCTGTTCAAGCAACCTTGAACATTTTTTCTTATTACAGGATAATAGTAGTTTAACCGATTTGTAAATACAGTCCACTGTTAGAAACTATAATTTACGAACTGCCTTATATTTGAGACCCTACAAAATCTCAAGGAAGCTACTCAATATTCAATACCCATAAACTTATGCATGCCAGCAGACATCTTATTGAAGAGGCCTCGCCTCACAGGAACTTAAAGCTCATATCTGTAAGCACTATGAAGGAATCCGGCACTTAAAGAGTCAGCCGTATGAAGAAAAGGAGCACGGAAAGGCCCTCAGAGACATCCACAAAAAGTCATAGGATTACTATGCCAAAAATTGCCCGGCGAGCCCCATTCTCAAAAACATCTACCCTGAACTCCCAATTGAGGAAAACAACTTACTAACGGAGATGTGCGTCACTCTAGCTCAACTTCGATCGCCCTTTATTTCTACCTCTAACTCTACCTGCATATATATCTCTACATCTGTCTTTACATCAACCCCTACCTCTATACCCACGTCTAGCTTCACTTCCACCTCAATTTCTACCTATAAGTGTACCACTAACTTGACCTTTCACATCCCCTCACATCCCTTCGCTTTCCTTATACTCCCTATCCTCAACTATCTACTGAAAAAATCACTACGTAAATAACATTGCTCGAATAGATCTCCACCAGCTCCAACTCCAAAATATATTGTAACGAATTTACTGCGAAATCCTCTTATTTGCCCTTTTGCTAAGTTCGAATCAGTAAACTGTTGAATAAATAACTCCAATATTGAATAATGGAAAAATGGCCTTTATTAAAGTATTTCACAATAACACTTATACTATGCAACTAGCCGGCTTAATAACCAAACTGACTGATAGCTTAAATGAAACTGATCTATTGCCCGACAGATAGCGTGCTTAACTGAAAACTGATTATAGCGCCTCTACCGCTGGTGCTTTTATACTCTGTGTTTCCTCGTAGCATCTTCTAGGCGCTTCCAGAATTTACTTAGTTACCGCTATATAATTATAACTACAGATGCACGTATATAGCTTCTCATATGCGTGTATTTGTGAGCGGCACTTCAACAATTACAATTGCACACTTTTGAGAGCATTTCAGATAAGATATATGCATGTGTTTGTGCATCTCTTCTCTGCTGCGTGTATGTACATATGTGTAGACATAATGTTTTATTCGTTTATGTAGATACAAGTGACTGTCTGCTTTATTGTTGTTGTGACTTCATTTACTTAGCATCAGACTAGGGATGTGAGTATCACTTAGTGTCACTCATATTCGTCACAATATTATCTTAAAGAAAGATCAAATTAATAAACTATCAAATTTTAAACAAATCGGTTTGTAGTCTGATAAGGCCAATTCTCTGACACAAGAATCATATCTAACAGATTGGCAGACAAGCTCGATGTCATAATGTCATAAGGAATTTGCAATATTTGGCAGATGTGACGCATAACTAGTGTGTGTGGAATTGCTCAATAGACATTTATATTCGCTCTCAATATAGAGTTCAATGTAGAACTCAATCTTGTTGTAGCGTTAGTACTCAAATTATTCGACTAATGGCAAAACACAGGCGATCTAAAGCCACGTTCATGCATGCACTCTTATACGATGCAGAGATCTGAACGAACGCAAGGAAACACCGGAAGCATAGAATAACTCTGACCTCGGCACCATTCCGTACGCGGCGCGAATAGCATCGGTTTTCCGCACGGTCTCGGCAGAAGCCGTTCTGGACGTTGCGGGAACCATACCCGAGGAAAGAAGAGCAATCTACCACAGTGGATCGGTGCCGGTATCGACATTTAATTGACCCAATTCTAACCGGACACGGTTTCTTCCGTAAATATTTCCACAGAATGGGAAAGGCTAGTACACGAGTTGCATATATTGCAAAAAATTAGACGATGCAAGCCACTACCTCTTCATATGTGAGCATTTTACCCAATAGCGAAGGAGGGTAGAAGCAAAATTTAGCGATTTATACCCGGGCAGAATCATCAATTACATGACCTTACGAAGCAACAGATGAGATACGGTCAGCACATGTGTGAAGCACATACTAATGAGAAGATGGTTACCTAGCCCATAAGCGTGAGAGGGGCCATATAGCTCACGTAGCACGCGCACGTACCCGAATTTATTCTAGCTGCGATCCAGGGAAGCAGCGAATCCTTCACTGATTTAGTCTCGCAATGAGGGTGAAAATATTCTGGTCAGTGCATAAACATCCACAAAACTCAAACAAAAAAATTCAAATGTGTCACAAATAACCATTGACAGATTCTGAAACTAAAATCGAAGTTTTCGAAATTGGGTTTCTCTTTTTCTCAACGTGGTGTGCTTATGTCGAAAATTAACAAGGTTCATACTCAACCCTCGAATCACGTAGTTTGAGCCACACAGATTTTCATGCAGAGGCCTGTTGTGGATCGCGCCTCTGATTTAGAGTTGGTCTGAGTGTTTTGAACATTTCACGGATTCGAAATTTGAGGTTTAAACGCGTCCTTCGATATCACTCCCGATGTGTTTGAACGTGATTGACGTTTAATATTTTATAATGTTTATAGTTTATGGAACTCGAGTTCCCATCAAGAGTGGACTGGACGGGGTTCAAAGGAAGCACGCAATTTCACTCTACACTCACGGTTCCAAAATGGACTGCGGTATGGGAGCGGATGTCTTCTGTGGCCAACTTAACGTTTCGCTGTCAGTTTCGTCTTTCCAACTTTTTCTAGTATCTTCTAAGAGGAAGTTTTGGGACCCCAGCGGGTTAGGGGCTTAGAATATACCCGAGGCAGGTATGCCTGTCGTAAGAGGCGACTAAAATACCAAATTGATTCAAGGGATTGTGTAGAGCAACCCTTTCAAGGGGTTGCCGACGCAATATATAGCTTCTCCAACCCAATTTTCAACCGCACCTATCCGTGGCGAATCCTGTTTCTTTGACAGCCGCGGCTCTCGCGACCCAAGTTCCTTGTGGATCTATGGGGTGGGAGCGCGGTTTGGCCTAGTAGGTTTCATGTGATCATACCTTCGGGGAGTGTCTTTTTCGCTACAACAACAACAGGACGTTTTGGGTATGGAAAGGGTGTGTACGCTCCTATCGGATGACTCGGTGAGAGGACGCGAAATAAGTACCGTCTTTGGACAGCCCATACCCTTTCGGTTGTTGTTGTGTTAACAATGTTCAATTTCGGTGGGGGCCTTCGCCAGTTGCGATTCTCAGCTTGCGCACCGTCATCACGAAATGAAACACCCCGCTCCTCTGAGTCACTATTCTCTAAGCACTTAATATTTTCCATACTACTGATAACGACGAGGCTATCATTCGCTCTTCGTTTTACATGAACCAGACCCTAGATGTGAACACGGCTGATATCTTTTATTTTTTAAGGTGGGTCGCTGCCTTGAAAGTTTTTTTATTTTCATTTTTCTAATGCTTCATTTACGAAAATTGGTGCATTGTTATTAATGCTGACATGAATCACTCACAGTTCTCGGTGATTTTTCGTATTATTGCTATTTTCGCTACTGAATATCATTATTATTTGGTCAGCATGTTCTGTCCGTCGGGGATTGCAGTTTGATGTGATGGCAGGGTCTACCATGCTGTCTTTTAGTTTTCGTTGCGGAAAGATACTTTTGATAGAAGGTGGCTATAAATTTTGCGTAAAGCAAGTTTTCTCCTTCCAATAGGGGGATTCCGTGGACTTGTACATCGCAAGCTGCCATTTGACTTTCTTGTTTAGATAAGCACAGTTTACGGTTGGTTATTTCATTTCAATACACTCAATGCCATCAAACGCAGGCTTCAAGACGAGCGACAGTGACATTTAATCGGGGACCTCGTACTTTAGTTCCGTAAATTTATCTTCCATCTTTTTTGAAAAGAACTCGAAGATTTCCATTTCAGGTGATGTCTTTAGAAATACTTCAAAAATATTATATAAAAAAACTCGGTGGGTGGCAAATTGAAGAAAACCTTTCAATTTGTATGTTGTGCTATCGAACCACAGATGGCACGTTATCAAATGCGCAACGGTTGAATTGACCCGTATTTCGGTTTATTTACCAGTATTTTTCTTTCAGTGTACGTGAACCAGACCTCTGCGTCAGGGTCTTTCCGAAAGAGTTTTTGTCCCACAATAGATAACTCGAAGTTCCGTGAGATTCTGAGCATGTATGCTATTGCTAGACCATACCTCACACAGATAAGTTTCGCAATCAACAGTAGTTCACCGGCTTCAATGGTATTAACCCGAAGAGGCTTCAAAAGCTAGGTGACCCAATGATCCTCTGGCTGGAAAGAGTATACATAGCGCGTTAGAGCTTGACACTTATTCCGAAAAGCTAAAGGAAAAACAAAAATAAACTTTCTTCCAAAGGGGCGCAGACGAACGCACTATTGTCAAAGCTCTCCAAAGCAACGGAGGGCAACCACATTTCCGAAGGGACGCAATAAATGCTGGAGAATGGAACTAGAAAAGCAGAAATGGGTTCAGTGGCAACCACCATGAAACGTGGAAAGAGGAGCACACTAGGGTGGACTAGCTATTTTCCTAGCTACTGGAGGTAGAAATTACACAATCTTGATAACATTGGCATAAAGGTATATCCAGATGACACAGTTTATTTATTTTTTTGTTTTGTTAATGGACGTTGTGGCAGCGCGCTGCCCTCAAGTGGCCCAATGAACCAGGCTAACCCTGTTCACGCGATCGATTTATATATAATAACTTTTTTTGTTTTGTTGATTTTGCCGAGTCTTTGATGGGCAGCGGTTTTGTCAGGCGTCACGATCTGAGACTGCTCAGCTACAGAAGAAAAAATATCATCAGCCAGCGTAATACTTAAAGAGAACAGAGCAAACGTATTATACATACATTAATAAGAAAGGTGCGAACAATCTTTTTTTAGAAAAAAGGGAGTCCGTGCTATCAAATGTGTTTGAGTGAGAGTTATAATCTTGGCATAACGCCGAAAAGGTTCATTTTGTTCGAAATTCGTTCTACATTGTTTCAGCAGAGAGGTTTGAAGTGTCTCGATGCCCGAGAGGGACCGCAAAAGTTCACTTCATCAGAAGGAATGTGCTCAAAACTGATCCATTTAAATGTTTTGTCATAAATATTACACCAAGCATTTCGCTTCGACTAGCAAGAGTTGGAAGATTGATAAGCTTTAATCGATTAGTATAAGGTGGAAGATTAGTTAAAGAGTCCCATCGTAAATTTCTAATGCAAATAGTAAAAATTGTTTTTGTATTGATTCGAGACTGTCTGCATGGACTTGATAACGCGGATTCCAAATTATTGAGCCGTATTCTAATATTGGCCTAACTAATGTTGTAAAAAGTGCTTTAGTTATGTAAAGGTCGTTAAATTCTTTTGACCACCGTTTAACAAATGCAAAAACACCTTTGCCTTTATCAGAGAATTTAAACACAATGAGAAGGCGTTATTTTGGCATCCACTGCTTACGATCCATTTGCATGTGTCACGTCTTGCACTTCACCACTATTCCCCAAATTCATGTTACACTTAACAGGGTGCAAGACGTAACAGAAAATTCTCTTTAACGATTTCCTCTGTTCGTCTGTTACCAAAAAATCTCTGATCAGAGCAAATATATTGGAAATTTGAATTCTCTGATTTTTTGTAAATAAATTATGATGGTTGGAAGGTTGAAGTCTTCGGCACAGCCGAAGACAGTCCTGTCCTTACTTGTTTTTGTTTATATTCAAAGTGTGAATTTGAATCTATGCCTATGATTCAGGGCAAAACAAAAACAAAAGTGCTACAAGTGTATAGGGGTTGAGCAGCTCCGATGTAAAGAAATATTTTGACAAGTATAAAATGCATTATTCAGTCAACAAATATAGTCAAAAAAGATTCAGAAAGCTGTGTTTAAGCGACTTAAACTATGAACATTTTTCGTTCGTTTGTTTCAGTAGCCATTGAGTGTGCTTGTAATTCTCAACTGGTTAGTGAAATATTCTAAAGACATAGTTTGAGTTTTTTAATTAAAATCGAGGTTCTTCGAATGGTGTGTTAATACATCAGAGCCCAGTGCTCGCCTCCATATCACACTTTGAAGGGGTTCTTCAAATAGAAGATGAGGTGGCTCATTAGAGCGAAACCTCAGAGTGCCCAACTCTCGCCCCAAATTAAATAAATAGAGGTTTTTCTTGTAGAAAATGGGGTGCCAATACCTCAGAGCCGTCCCGTGCTCGCCTCCATATCACATTTTAAAGGGTTCTTCAAATAGAGGATGAGGTGGCTCAGTAGAGCGAAGCCTCAGAGCCTCCCAGTGCTCGCCCCCATATTAAATAAATCAAAGGTGTACTGATGCTATGCATCCTCTCATGACTTAAACACACCAATAACACTAAAACCACCCAACTTAATAAACTGAATCCCTAAAATAAACACAAATTAAATAAATAAAGGTGTACTGATGCTATGCATCCTCCCATGACTTAAATACACCAATAACACTAAAACTACCCAACTCAATAAATGGAATACATTAAATCAAAAACCCCATAAACTCAATACAGTCCATTAATAATAATAATTTATAAATTAAAAAAAAGGAATGCTTGGTGGGAGTTGAACCCGCAACCCCGGGCGTTTGGTCGGGTACGTCAGCCACTGTGCCACGACTCATACGCTTACAAGCACATAAAATTACTCATTTATAACTCTTATTAAACTGCTCGCCCTCAATTGCCCAAAGCTTAGACAAGCTGAATTAAAAATTATTATAAATTTTTGATCTCCTAAAGTAAACACATTTGATTCAAATATGATTCCAAAATGTGGTTGAAAAAATATATTCAGTGTCTGATCATATAAAGTATTCATATTTGATTATTTCTTTTGTTCAATTGTATGGTAACTCATTATTTTGTCAGAAAGAATAATCAAATTATATTGAAATGTAGGGAAATTGAAAATTTAATCACCTAAATGGTGAGTGGGTATAAACAAACCTAGATTGGTATATATGTACACACATATATTCCTAAACTAAAGATCAGCCTACACCCCCATTTCCCACCCACTTCATTGATATCAATATATCCATGCATAAGCTAACAAATGTTTGTACATACACATGTTCAAATAAAAGACAAACTGTCTCAATCAACCACTTCCTACAAAAACTATTCTTACGCACAAGCATATGTACAAATCTATGTTCATATGTAAGCTAAGAAATATTTTTATATTCGCATGTTGACAAACAAAACAAAATTCACTTCAACCATCCAACCATACGCACAAGCACACATACATATGTACATATGTATGCTCATGTTTTGTATGTAAATCGCAAATCCTGAAAACTAGCTTCCTCTTGATTTTTCATTCATAAATGCTTCTTCTTAAGTTGTCCGATTTGGTGATAGAATCGGCAACATAGCATTTTGCAATTCGGCAACATGGCATTTGATAAAATCGTCAGAAGACAAATTTTTGCGATTTTATAAATTCCAACTTCGATGCATATTGGGGGTATTCATTATGACGAGCATAACTACTTTCATAACCCCGCACTTTTTCTTTGAAATAATACCAAACTATTTATAAGCCTGTATGAAAGTACTAATATGGTAGTAAAAAATGCAAATAAAGATGCACAGATATTGCCTAGTAAATGTCCACTAACATATTAGCAATATAATCTAAAAATTTCCATCCATTGTTCATATAAATTATTGCAAATAATTTTCTCATATCCTGAATTGCCGAGTTGTCACAGCTTATGGACATTTTTATTTGCTATTTGAAGCCCCCTATCATATTCTGCCGAAAAATTGTTCGCGCAGTCACGCAGCCAAATTTGCAGCAACTGTGTTGCAGTTGCTACATAAGAGTGGGGTTTTACCCGTTTCTGGCCCGAATTCTCACTGTGACGTCATACTGTATATGCTGACTTGTTTATCACATGTCAGTACAAAGTAAGAATTTTACATTATTTTCATAGATAAAAATTAATATATGGGAGCGGCGAAATAAATTAAAGTAATTTTGCGAAGAAATATAACATTATTTCGCAAAAGAGCAATAAATTCGTTTATTTTAATTTTATAATAAATTCCCCTTTTAGCTGTGAGCTATTAAAGGTATAAACGGCAACACTTTTAACCACCGACGACACATAATTTGGCTCGAGCCTATTGTATTTCGTCGGCTAATTGCTACGAGCATTGATATTTCAGGGATGCACCTTAACGTTAAGCTAATCGTTTATCAAAAAATTTCCACCGTTTCCGTTGAAACACTTCGAAATATTATCGATAAAGAAATTATCAAGATAAATTGTATCTCGTTTTTAACCGAAACGAAAAGCTTTCGTTAACGTTAAAAACGTTAACAAAAACGTGATACTTTATGTTTGAATTGTGCTGGCAATGCTATAGCCATGGTGAAGCCGTAAGGTGGCAACAACGAGCGCACATACACACACAAACTCTATGTAATTTGTTTGTGTAATTCGTTGGTGGTAATGTCAAAAATACTCTGAGAAATGTTTGTACTGTCAAAATTCATCAGAAAAGTTGCAATCAGCTTGGATAATGCTTTCACCTTTAATGACTCCGCCATCAATCAGCTTTGCCAGCATAGTTTGAAATTAATAATCAACATAAACGATTTGATTTCGTTTTGATATGGCAGAAAACGAAACGAAATCATTTCGTTAATTTGACGATCTTAACGTTAATAAACGAAACGAAATGACTTCGTTTCGTTTATTAACGTTGATTATCGTAACGAAATGATATCGTTTCGTTGGTTAAGCATGCCTGTGATATTTACATATCCATGGCGTATACGCGGATTGCCATAATTGATTTGGTCGCTTCATAACGCGGAAAGCGACAAGTTGTTTTATTAATAACTTAAGACACTGCCACAGCATCAAAGCGACCACGCTTTTTATACATGTCTGCCTTTAATTGGAGTATTATTGAATATGTATATATGTATGTACATTTGTACTTTTTTGCTTTGGTTTGTATTTTCATACATATATATTCAATGATACAATGCTTATGGTGTTATTTACATATTTAAGGTTGATTTGAGGCAGGTCAAATGTATTTAAGTTTGACTTGGCTTATCAAACCTGCCTTTGAAAATATACAAGTACATATGTACTACATCATTGTACTGAATAACACATATAAAATGCTTTAGGAAATTTCTTTATAGGTACCTCCCCTCCCACCATAGTCCAAATAATAACTAAATATTTTTTTATTTATTCAATTGTTATCAAATATTTTATTTATTTCAATTTTTCAATTTATTAATAATTCATACTTCATGGTAATATGCATACATTTTATGCAAATTAACGTTTTATAAATATGCAATGGATTTCGTGTGCACAGAAATTCCAAGTGTGCAAATGCCGTCGGCAAAACACTATTTGCATGCATATTTCAATTTGCATACATTTTCCTAACATTTTAATTTATTAACCAAGAGGGATGGGATAATTCATAAATGTATGATTAATTTACAAACATTTCATGAAAGGGCATATTTTGGGTATATGAATAGGTTTTTGTTTGTAAAGAAATAAGCAAACTTCTGCAATTTGCATCAACATAAAACACGTAAATATATTGCTATTATTATATTAATTAAGTTCAAATTCATATTAAATCATAAAACAAGCAAATTATTGCTACAAGTAATAAAATTTAAATTTAATTAATCCTACTAAATACCTATATTCCCACAAAAAAATCATATTAAGAGAAAATCCAGAGAATTTATACACCAGCTGAAACTGTTGACAGAGAATTTTCTGCTGTTAACTGGTTAACATTGAAATTGGATTGTGTGTGGTGAAGTGCAAGACGTGTTCACATGCAAAAAAGTTGGAATCTAGCAAAAACGCCTTCTCATTGTGTTTAAATTCTCTGCCTTTATTCACTGTAGCATTAATATTGTGACGACTATGAGTGATACTAAGTGATACTCACATCCCTAGTCTGATGCTAAGTAAATAAAGTCACAACAACAATAAAGCAGACAGTCACTTGTATCTACATAAACGATGTCTACACATATGTAGTTACACGCAGCTGAGAAGCAAGGCACAACCATATGCAGACATCTTATTTGAGATGCTCCTAAATGTAGGCAATTATAATTGTGGAAGTGTCGCCCACACATACAAGCATGGGGTATGAGAGAAGCTATAAAATCGTGCCATTTTAGTTATAGCTGAGACGTTTGAGAGCTCATGTATAATGCTAGTAGATTCTAGAAGATGCGAACGAGGAAACCAGAGAGTATAAAAGGCCGCAGATGTAGAGGCGCTGGGATTCAGTTTGAGTTGAGCTATCAATCAGTTATTGATTAAGCACGCGATCTGGCGGCCAATAGTAGAGTTTTATTTGAGTTAGCAATCAGTTTGGTTATTAAGCCAGCGAGTAGCAAAGTATAAGTGTTATTGTGAAGTACTTTAATAAAGGCCATTTTTCCATTATTCAATATTGGAGTTATTTATTCAACAGTTTAGTGATTCGAACTTAGCAGAGGATTGCAAATAAGAGGATTTGCAAGTAAATTCGTTACAATATGTAGATTGAAACTAAGTTTGGAATCCATCATGACTCCCAAGTCAATAAAATTATTTACAGTTTCTAGACTATAGTTGTTAACTGTATATGAAGCTGGTGGCGAAACTCTCCGAGAAAAACACATGAATTTACATTTTTTGAGATTCAGCGGCATATAATTTACATTGCACCAGGTAACCAAGTGATTTAAATCCATTTGAAGCAAGGAATGTTCGTCAACCGAGGCAGATGATTTGAAAAGTTTTACATCGTCTGCGTACATCAAGATTTTTGAGTATTTAATTGTACCAGATATATCGTTTATGAACAACAAGAACAGAATCGGACCAAGATGGCTGCTCTGAGGAACACCAGAAGAAACGTTGATGACCCCAGAAAGTGTATTTTTAAAGATTGCTTTTTGCGTACGATAACCAAGATACGAAGAAATCCAACATATAAGACGGGGTTGAAAAGCGAGTTGACCGACTTTATGAATAAGTAATGGGTGTGATACTTTGTCGAAAGCTTTACTGAAATCGGTGTAAATTACATCATTGTGAAGACCTTTTCTAAATCCATTAGAAACGTGGTTGGTAAATTCTAGTAAATTGGGTGATAGGTGATTTGCCCTTACAGAACCCATGTTGCGAGCTTGCAATTATGGGGGAAATAGAGAATGTTAGGTGGTGGGTAACAATAGCCTCACATAACTTTGGGATAGCGGATAACTTTGCTACTGTAAATAATAGTTATGTAAACCCGTCTTTTTGAACAACTTGAAAGATGGAGACTTTTTATTCTTTAAAATTTCAGCTCTTTAGTGAACCATACTTGGCTTGTATCGGAATGTACACAAATCCGCTTAGGAACGCATTTTTCAAAAAGACAGTAAATGGTGTTGTAAAAGTGAAAAACGCTTTGCTCCACATCAGCATTAGATATTGGCCACACTATTCGAGATAGATCACGATTTAATTTTTTAAAATCGGCCTTCGCAAAGTCGAAGCGATAACTGAAGTTGTATCGTTTATTTCCGCTATTACAAGCATTACTTACAACTTCGTAAACTATTTTGAGGGAAGGGTGGTAAGCACCTTCAGGTTCAATAATGGGTTCGCATCGACTAATGGAATATTTAGAGTCATCATCCACAAAGGCTAAATCTAACACTCTTCCGAATTTATTTGATTGGATGTTGATTTGTTGAAGGCACAGCTCAGACATTCCGTCTAGAAATTCATTGTTGGAAGACTTTGACGAACGATATTTACGATATTAAAGTCAGAGATGCACCATGATATGTGTGACATATTGAAGTCAGCTAAGACAATAATGGAATCGGAAGGCTTTAGCATCGAATTAACAGTTCTTAGCAAGGAAATGTGATGCATATAAACGGACAGTTCAGAAGATGGCGGGATATAACAGATGGCCAAATAAATGTGGATATTTGCTAGTTGTGTGCGTATGCACAAGAACTCAGTTGGTGGCGGATACGCAAATCTCTTCAGATGGTATTGAAGAGTGTACAGCAAGCAGAACTCCACCTCCAACTCTGTTCAGGCGTTCATTTCGATATATCTGGTAGTCATTACAGAGGATCTCTGAGTTAAAAACAGGAGGTTTCAGCTAGGTTTCGGTTAAAGCAATTATATCGTAACTTGAGTTAAATGATTTTAAAAACAGTTCTGTTAACTTGGTGTTTAAGCCAGTTTCAGTTTTTTGACTCAGTGTTATTAAGAGGGATATTTGCTAAGTTTGGAATACTCTTATTCCGCCTATATTCAAATTCCCGCACAAGTGCCCCAGAGGGCCAAAAATCGTTACTCAAGATAGTGTCAAAATGTTCAATAGGTACATCTAATCTAAAGAAAGATACGTTTCTTTCATAACTAAAATTAAATTTCCGAATTGTTACGTCATGGGTTTTCCTTTTTGAGAAGATATAGGACTTCAGATCTTCCTCAGTAGTATCCCTCTCGAATCTTGACACGAATATCGATTTTTTAGGAGTGACTACAACCAACTTTCTAGTTCCAGGCTCAGTCGCCTGAGAACGGTTTGCAGGTTCAATATTTTTTCTAGCTGCTAGTTTTGTTGGAGGTGCCTTTGATGTTGAAGGCTCTACTGTAAGTGGACTTGGAGATGCTAAGTTTATTAATTCTATCGTGCTGGGTGCAGGAACGATTGGGTTCTGGATGTTTTGAACGGGGTCTAGGGTCAGTACGCCAGCCGAGACATCAGTTCGTTTTCGGTTGCTGTCACGACTGTCGCTATTAGCATTAGCAGCTGAATCGGTAATACATTTGAAAGTTTTAAACAAGTTATCATAATACTAATGATTTCTACTAATGTAGAAAGTTCCTTACCGATTTCGGAGAATGCGTTTCGGTATGTTTGAAAAGCTTAAAAAGATTCACTTCCGTGGATCTGCATTTCAAGCACGACCAACGCACACCCTTGTTATCGTTGATCGCATCACACACCCTTGCTGTCAAACTAGCGCACTTCATATGAGCAAGCTCATCACAAAGCCAGCACGACACGAAACGCTCGGTATCACCTTTCAATTGGCAGTTAACAAAATTGCAAGACATTATAAGTTAAAGTAAAATTGATTAAACAGACGGAGGCAGTGAAAATAGTTCGAAGATCACTGTATGAGCAGTTTAAGATCGCTTTAACTAGGGCCGTTCCATTGGTTTATCGAGCTCTGGCTCTAGCTCAAATCTCATTAGAACGATCTGGATCAACTTTATGAGAGCTGGCAGCACTAATATAAAACATCTGTTTTGTAGAAAATAAGAAGAAACGTACACAAAATTTTAAGATACTGATAGAATTATTAACATTTAAATAGTTTCGCACGTAAGCAAACTATTTATTTTCCTTACATCATCTTCAAGTTGTTTACTCTTTCAGTGTTTTTGCTTTTAAATATGGCGAGATCTTTTATGTATACACAAATGTACACATATTTAGTTCAGTGCTACAATGGCTCAACTATATGGTTGGCTCATCTCACCAGCTGATTTTATTTTTTTCATTTTACTGGAGTAGGGATTGTCAGAAGGAAATGGCAAAGTTAAAAAGAAACCAACGAATTTACAACATTTTCTTACTACTTACAAATGCTGGTAAGTTTTATGTTTTCATTCCATTCCATTCGTCTAACACCAACACGCTAATTTTGGCAATGTGAACAAAGGTATGTTATTGCTGTAGAGATGAGCCAACCATATAGTTGAGCCATGAGTGCTACCAACTCAAAAGTGGTTAGCTGTCAAAAAATCTACTACAGAAAACGGAACGAACAGAACTGCTATACGGATCAGAAATTGAACCAGATAAATATCAGGATCACAACGTTGTTGTTGCATTTGCATGTTAAATTTCTATCCGTATCTCGCTCAAGTCTCAATGGAACGTAACTACTGACGCTTAACAACACACAATGCAAACAGCTGTGGCAGTGAAAAGAAAATGAAATAAATGTGCACGAGCAAATAACAATTGAAAACTGAAAATATTTGGATTAAAGTCGACACAGACACAAAGCGGTCGACTTCTAAGATAAATATTAACATAAATAATGTTACTATTAAAAATAATTAAACACAAATGTTAATATATACATTTAACCATACCTATGAAAGAAACTACAAAATATCAGGACAGTAGTGAGAGTATTGAATTATACACCGCGGTAAACGAACATTCAAAGCTGATGCAGTTATGCAAGTTGTTGTAGTGCGAACACTAGTTACGCAGTGGATTATTTTTGGCAAGATGAGTCGACGTCGTTACACGAATAAACATCCGCCCAGTCATGAGTAGCAATCAATTCGTTGAGCTTTATGAAGTCTGCTTTATAAAAACATGTTGAGCGGGATCGAGATTTTAATTTTGTAAAACACATCACCCTAGGAGGTTGAACAATATCAATTGCTATTTCAAGGGTAGGACGTAATGGATCTTCTGGAAAAGATAAAGGAGAAATACTATTGACAGATACCAGGTCAAGAATTTTGGTTTTACAATTTAATAAAATAATTAAAAAAAATTTTTAGTTAAACGGTTTTTATTGAAAACAATACTTACATGAAAATAATAATAATACGAAAAGCTAGAAAATAATTAGGTAGGTCCTAGGTACTAGTCATCACAATCCTTACAATCTAGGGCGTTGATCAGACAAATAAAAGCGTTGGGCGCGTGAAATTTCTAAAAATGTGAGGCGTAGCATAACCTGATTAAGGTTCAGTTGGTTTTACTTATGCCTATCAATAGAAATATCACGGCGATTTTTTTTCTTATTATTGTATTGTCATCGGGTTCTGAACTATATTCCAAGTTTCAAGCTTGTAGCTTATCGGGAAGTTACGTAAATTTCAATTACAAGATTCGTTCACAACGGCCGTGCGACCTGCCTGTCAACTCAAGCTAAATAAAACCGTTTAAAAATTACTGATCTGTAGGAGTGATGTATCTAAAATATTGTTAATGAAATCATGCTGACAGGTGGGAGTCAAAGTGTTTGAGTAGCTCAAGCTAATCCAATTTACCGAGTGCAAATTGAAATCACCAAGAACTACTAAGCGAACTTTGTCCCGCAACTGAGAGTACAATTTGCGAATAGATAAATTATGGCAATTGTAAACATACATACATATCCGACCGGGCGAATATATAAGCTAAAACATCGCAATCTTACTGCTATAAACTCAATATCAAATGCGTTGTCCGACAACAACAACACGGATGAAAGACTGAAGTCCACAGCAATGAGAACACCGCCTGCTCTAGATATACGATCACGCCGGTAAACGACGTAGTTGCTTGAAAAAAGCTCAGCGTTGAAATTGTCAGGTTTTAACCAGGTCTCGGTGAAATCACACCTGCGCTGTAAAAGCGAAACTGTTAAGAAAAAAGGTATTTAATTTAGATCGTAAATCACGAAAATTTTGGTAATGAACGACTAGACCGAATGAGTCGATGACTACTTTTTTGCTGTACCAGCGTGTGCAGGTCATAGAGTCTTTTGCATATATATTGGTATTTTTCTTGTCCCCAATACACTCACAGAATGCATCTGCCAAAGACAGTCACAACACATAGGGCGTGGAACAGTTATTTGAAAGATGAAGTTACTCTTTCATACTAACAGTTAAATTTGAAACTCTACACTAGATAATTAAGGTTAAGCTATTTAGAGCATAACTAACACTGGATCACACATTCACACTTTTTTCTGCACCAGAAACAAGACGCCATTATGAAATTCCTTTGTAGAATCACTCCGATTCCGACAATCAAGGTTGTGTTTTTAATTCTATGGATAACGTATTTGAGATATGTACGAATTACATTTGTTTACAGACAATTGGGTCCACTTAATCATATATATCTCAAGAACGAGACTTGCGAGCATTCCAAACGGTTTAAACTGTGCTACACTTGTTTGCTGGCCCTGCAGATTCATGATAATGACCATCATCACGGTAATTTTTTCAATTTTTTATTTGTAAATATATAAAAATGTGTACTTTGCGAGAAGGATCTCGAAACCTTTTATTTTTGCAGATTTCTTTTCTCTCTAAGATACTTATCGAAGTAGTTGATTAGATACAAAAAACTGTTAGTGTCCAGTTTCTCAAACCAGGTACATTTCAGGCAGAATGCTTATTTTTACGGCAGGTATGTTTGTCTTGTAGAACTAGGGTATGCGTGAATTTTTACTGATCTACGTATAAATAATAGTACATGGGACCTTGTTCCTTCAACTATCTGCAAGCGCGCCGATACTGTTCAGTTTATAATTGCAGTTTATAACCTTCATACTTTAAAATATAATATGACTAAAAGCAGGCGCGAGAGTTTGAGTGTGCAAGTGATCAGATATGTCTGTATACGATAAGTATTGTTGGAATTGTGAGCCTAAACAACCATAGGACACCGAGACAGGACATACTGGTGTGCACCACATGGCGAGTCGAATTGGATTTTTCGAAACCGGAACAAAAAGAGCTGCGTTGTGTAAAAATTAGGACATTGCGCCTTTTGAATGCATAGCTGACTAATTTCTGAAACTATCTATTTAGGCGCATATGAAATTTATTACACTAGTGAAGTGAGGAAACGAACTTGCCATTCACCGGACTACTATATTTGTACTACAAAGCACATGGGGTTGGAAAGTCAAGAAAGTAACCTATGCGAGCGTACCTACAGTGTCATTACCAGAAACTAAATTCAACGGAAGCTATATTGCCAGAATCAAATTTAACTTTAGTTCCGGCTCCAGTTTCATTGTCAACAGCAGTATCTGATTTGCGGCATCATGTTGTACTGGATTTCAAACGGAAAACGAAAGAAACTCTTGTCACAAGCACAACTCAATGATTGGATAAGGGATTTGGAATTGTCAAAGGAAAATGCCGAACTACACGCCTCTCGTATGCACAATTTAAATTTGTTTCATCCGATGTTAAGGTAACATATTGTAACGAATTTACTGAAATTCCTCTTATTTGCACAACCTTCTACTAACTTTCGAATCACTAAACTGTTGAATACATTCAAAAATACAAAATGGCCTTTATTCAAGTACTTCACAATACTATTACTTCGCGACAGATAGCGTGCTTAAATCAAACTCATTACTGATTCTCAGCTTTACCTCCTTTTCTACTCTGTGATTTCTCGTCTGCATACTTCTAGGCGTTTCTATTTCTAGAATTTACTTCTGGATTACAAGCTATAAATTTCTAAGCTATAAGTACAGATGCACGATTTTATAGCTTCTCGTATAGCCCATGTGCGTGTATATGTGAGTGATACTTGCACAAATGATTGGAAACTTTCGGAGTATCTCAGATATATGCATGTGCTTGTGCGTTACTCTCCGCTGCTTGTATGGCCATATGGGTAGACATAATGATTGATTTGTTGATATGAATACAAGTCACTGCTTAGTATCGGCTTAGAGATGATAGTATCCCTTAGTGTTGCTAATATTCGTCACACTGCCCTCCACCTAAGTCTGTTCGTCCCGATCAGACAAATCTCTCGATCTAAACGCTGCCAGCCTTTCCAAATGAACCACTTCATTTTGGTTCGTGGTTTGCCAATGGTTTGTAAGCGGTACACTACATTTTTTGACCCATTTTACAACTTTGTATGGGCCTTCCCAATTGCACTGCAATTTCGGGGACAAACCTTTTTTTCGTTGTGGGTTGTATAACAGCACCAAATCTCCTTGCTGAAAACTTCCGAATTAATTGCTTTATCTTATCTGGCTTTCATCTTATCACTCATAATCTTTGTACTTTGCCTTACAAGATCGTGTATCTCTCTCAGCTCTTATTCCAAGACACCAGTGGATTTCTTGACATTTCTCTCCACATCGGCATCTATCTCAAACTTCAAATCAGCTTGCAGTCGAAGGTCTTTGCCAAAAATTACCTTTGCGGGAGTTTGGCCCGTTGTTTCATGCACTGCTGATCGGTAAGCCATCAAGAATAATGATATGTGTGTATCCCACTCCTTATGGTACTTGTCTACTACTTTCCTTAAATACTCCTCCAAGGTTCTATTGAAACGTTCCACCATACCATCGGACTGAGGATGCAATGCAGTTGCCCGTGTTTTTCGAATGCCCAACTTCTTACTCATTTCTTGGAACACAGCTGATTCAAAATTCCTGCCTTGGTCAGAATGTAAATCCATTGGTACACCATACCTTGCAACCCAATCTTTTGTAACCACTTCTGCTACTGTTTCCGCTTCTTGGTTTGGGATTTGGTATACCTCTGGCCATTTACTGAAATAATCCATAACCACCAGTACGTATTTGTTTCCGCGGTTACTAGTAGGAAATGGACCTGCGTTATCCATGGCAATCCCTTAAAATGGTGCACCTGAAATATACTGCTTCACCTGGCCATGACTTCGTGTTTTGGGCCCTTTCGCTCTATTGCAAACCTCGCAGTTGGCGATCCACTCGGTGACCGACTGACGGCAACCAGACCAATAGAATCTCTGCCTAATTTTCTCGAGCGTCTTCGTGATTCCAAGATGACCTCCACTTGGACCGTTATGTAGTTCACTGAGAACGTCGGGAATCCTTTTCCTTGGAACAACTATCAGTTTCCTCTTACTTTGATCATCTTCACTCTCCCATACTCGATACAAGCAACCGGATATCAACTCTAAACTGCTCCACTGTGCCCAATATGACTTCGCAATGGGACTCTCTGCTGACATCTCCTCTCTTTTTGATCTTTCGTTTCTTTCGAGCCCTTGCATAACATGTGACAGATCTGTATCTTGTAGCTGACACTTCCTTATTTGTTCTTTGTCCCATTCATCCTTACACGTTATAGTCATTAGCCGGATATCTATAATGTCCTTTTTAGCCTCGGCTTTTGAACAGTGCTTGCATTCCAAACTACATGGCCTTCGTGACATTGCATAGGCATTCCCATGAGTACTACCTTTCCGATGCTCAATGGAAAAGTCATAGCTTTGTAGCCGCTCGATCCACCGTGCCAATTGTCCTTCCGGATTACGGAACTGCAGAAGTCATTTCAACGCTACGTGATCTGTCCTGACGCGGCATCGCCGTAGAGGTATTTGTGAAAATGTTTAATGCACTCTACCAATGCCAACAGCTCTCTCCGTGTAACGCAGTAATTCCTCTCTGATTTCCAAATTGAACGGCTGTAATATGCGACTACCTTCTCGTGTCCATCAACCAGTTGTGACAAAACGCCTCCCATAGCATATACGCTCGCATCTGTATCTAGAATAAACGTTGCTCATGGAATCGGATATGCCAACATTGAGGCAGTGCACAAACGCTCTTTCAATGTTTGGAAATCCACTTCTTGGTCCTTCTTCCATTCAAAGGCTTTATTTTTTCTTGTAAGCTCGTGGAGGCTATGGGCTACGCTGGCAAAATTTGGTACAAATCGGCGGTAATATGTGCACAGCCCAAGGAAACTTCTCAAGTCATGCAAGTTCAGTGGTCTTGGCCAATCTTTTATAGCCTCTATCTTTTCCTTCGCAGTGCAAATGCCTTCTGTCATTGCCTTGTGACCCAAATAATTTACTTCATTTTTAAACAGCGCACACTTTTTCGGACTTAGTTTCAGACCAGCGTCAGCTATTCTCTGGAAAACTTCCTCCAAGTTTTTAAGATGTTTATCAAAGTTCTTGCCCAATACGATGATGTCGTCGAGGTACACCAAGCATGTTTTCCAATGTAGTCCTTTCAATATCCGATCCATGAGCCTCTCAAAAGTAGCTGGTGCATTACAAAGTCCAAAAGGCATTACTGTAAATTGCCAAAGACCATCTCCGACGCTGAAGGCTGTTTTCTCTTTGTCTTCCTCCTGACCTCCACTTGCCAGTAGCCACTTTTCAAGTCCAGTGTGGAAAACCAGAGAGCGAGTCCAGAGTGTCGTCAATTCTTGGCAATGGGTAGCTATCCTTTTTCGTAACGTCGTTCAACTTGCTGTAGTCCACGCAAAACCTCACTTTCCCATCCCTCTTCTTCACAAGTACCACAGGTGAGCTCCATGGACTAGCTGATGGTTCGATGACGCCGCTGTCGCTCATTTCTTGTACGATTTGGCTCACAACTTCCCGCTTCGCCAGTGGAACACTACGAGGAGCTTGACGTATCGGCCTCGCGTCTCCAGTGTCAATTGACGTTTCACAACATTGGTGCGGCCTGGTTTGGAACCATCCTGGTCAAACATGTTTGCGTACATTAGGAGCAGTTGCTTTGCCTTACTCTGATAATCTTCCTCTAGCCCTACTTCAGCCTCTTGGCATATTCCCAAAATAGCTCCTTTGGTGAGTTTGAGTGGTGACTTGAACTCATTGAATAATCTTACCGGAATACGTCCATCTTGTTTTGTCATAGCCAGGGTTTTTCCTACAAGTACGTTCGGTGCTGATTTCTTTGCTGCTTCGACAGCCCACAATTTGTTTGTCCCACAATCTCCATCAACCTTTGCCCTGATGACTG